>BQNB010067481.1:5653-17699 GCA_026074375.1 Tanacetum coccineum | reverse complement strand
TACCTAATTTCAAAATCCTCAAGAAGATTGATAGGGTCATGAGTAAATGTGAGTTCATCACTTAATTTAACAATGTAAATGTTGTATTTCTCCCATTTGGGATCTCTGGTCACAGCCCAACTATTCTTAAAATGCCTCAAGGGATGGTAAAGAAGAACAAATCTTCTAGGCTAGCTAATTACATTATTGATAAGGAGGAATTTAAAGATCTAGTGAAGGAGAAGTGGGAGGTAAGTATCAATGGGCATAATATGTACAGGTTGGTAAAGAAGTTAAAAACTCTTAAGCCTCACTAAATAAGCTAAATTAGAGTAATGGGAACTTGTTCAAGAAGGTAGCCATTTTAAAAGAAAAGCTTCATGAAGTGCAGATCAAAATTGACAAAGATCCTACAAATAAAGAATTAAGGGTTGAGGGTGTTGAAACTTTGAAGAGTTATATAGAAGCTACAGAGGATGAAGAGAAATTATTAATGCAAAAAAGCTAAAGTTGACTGGCTAAAAGAGGGTGACAAAAATATTGCATACTTCCATAAAGTTCTCAAAAGAAGGCTTAATAGAATTAGAATTCTGTCAATTTGTGCTGAGGATGGTACAAGATTTGAGAATTATGAAGTTACAAATTAATTTGTAAAACATTTTAATGGTTTTCTTGGAATTTCTCCTATTACTGAGAGTCTAACTGAAGATGATAATGTGCTTTTTGAGAAGCAAATTTCAGTGGATGAAGCTAATTTGATGATTAGAGATGTTAGTGATGATGGAATTAAAAAAGCTCTCTTTGATATTGATGACAACAAGGCTCCTGGGCCAGATGGTTTCACTTTGAAATTTTTCAAGAAATCTTAAGATATTGTCAAGAAAGACTTTTGTGCAGTAATCAAGGATTTCTTCACTACTGGAAAGATTTTGGGTAAAGTCAATGCTACTTTAATTTGCCTTGTTCCTAAGATGTTAACTCCTCAAAAGGTTTTTGATTTCAGGCCTATTGCATGTTGTAATGTCATTTACAAGTGCATTAGCAAGATCCTTACAAACGAAATAAAATAAGCTTTGAATCAGATAGTTGATGATAACCAGAGTGCTTTTGTTCCTGGAAGAGCTATTACTGACAACATTCTCTTAACTAAAGAACTGCTTAAGGGGTATAATGGGCCCAAAAGGTGCTCTTTTAAGATAGACATTCAGAAAGCATATGACACAGTCTGTTGGAGTTTCATTGAAGACATATTAAGAAGATTTGGGTTCCTAGGAAGGATGGTTAAGTGGATTATGACATTTATTTCTAGCCCTAAATTTACAATATGTGTCAATGGTGAGAGATATGGATACTTCAATGGAGGTAGGGGTCTCAGGCAAGGTGACCCAATATCTCTATATATCTTTACAGTGGTTATGGAAATGCTGAACTTGTTGATAAAGGGTGAAATCAGGAAGGATAAAAGTTTCAAATACCATTTTGGATGTAAGCAGCTTAAGATCACTCACTTGTGCTTTGCTGATGACTTAATTATGCTATGCCATGGTGATATGAACTCATTGGCAACTCTCAAAAGATCACTTGACAAGTTTAGTTCTGTTTCAGAGCTATACCCCAATCTAAGTAAATGCACTATGTTTTGTGGAAGCCTGGGTGATGATACCAAAGATGAAATAAGCAGCATTTTTCCCTTCAAGGAAGGAAAACTTCTAGTGAGATATTTAGGAGTTTCACTAGTTACTATGAAAATTGGTATTGCAGATTGTAATCAGCTTGTGGAAAAAGTCAAACAAAAACTTAGTGACTGGAAGAATAAGAGTTTGTCATATGCAGGAAGAGCTTAATTGATTGCATCTGTTCTTGGGTCTATGCAACTGTATTCGGGTTCAGTTTTCCTCCTTCCAAAGTCTGTCATCAATGAAATTAAAAAAAATTCAAAAGATTTCTATGGAATAATGGGGAAAGTAGCAAAGGCAAGGCAAAAGTAGCTTGGTTGGATGTTTGTAAGCCTAAAGACCAAGGTGGGTTACGTTTCAAGTCACTGGAATTATGAAACAAAACTCTTCTTGTCAAACACTTATGGAACATTGCATCCAGGAACGAATTTATAGGTAAAATGGATAAATGTTGTGAAATTAAAGCAAAGGAGTGTTTGGGATGTTGAAATTGATAGTAAGGATAGTTGGGGATGGAAATGTTTATTGAATCTTAGAAGCTGGGTTGGTAGTCACATGAGATACAAGATTGGTGATGGTAAGAGTATTAATATGTGTCATGATAAATGGAATAGTGAGGTTTCACTATCAAGCATGATTAGTAAAAAATAAATCTTTTATGCTGGATTTAAAGATCAATATAAGATATATGATGTCCTGAATGATAATGGGTGGAAGTGGCCTCAAAACTAGAAAGATAATCACCCTTGGATAACTAAAATTCAAACTCCCTATATTACAAATCAGTCTGATCAAGCTATTTGGGTGGATAGCAATGGCAATGAAAAGAGATTCTCAACAAATAATGTTTGGAAGGATGTGAGAGGAAACTATGGGAAAGTAGAATGGTATAATATTGTTTGGCATTCAAATTGTATTCCCAAACATACATTTTTACTATGGATTGCTGCAAGGAATAAGCTCTGCATTCAAGATAGAGTGGGAAAATGGTATCAAAATAAGGTGTTTGCCTACAGTCTATGTACAAAAGTTCCAAACTCCCATGAGCATCTTTTCTTTAAATGTGAATATGCCCAGAAGGTTTGGAAGATGGTATGCAACATTGCTAAACTGGATGAGTATGGAGACAAATGGGAAAAAATTCTTATAGAAATGAGCAAAGGCAAAGATATAGCATTTGGGATGTAATAAGGAGGCTTTGTCTTGCTATAGCAGTATATTTTATATGGCAAGAGAGAAATGGGAGACTGTTTAATAATTACAGCAGAGAGGAAACAGAGTTGTTTAAGACAATTTGTGAAGAACTTAAAGCCAAAATGGTCCTAATACAAGTCAAACAAAGTAATCATGTTCTGCAAGTAAAAGTTGCATGAAATATAAGGTTCTCAAGAAGAATGTCTGTTAACTCAAAAAGTTAAAAGCAGATAAAGGAGTGTTTGGTTTCTGCTGTGTTGGCAGTATTGGGGACTTAAGGACTAAATTATGTTGTCTTTTATGTTTTAAGTTCTTGAAAGGACTACTACCAATTGGAAGTGGTGTGCTGGATATGGCTTGGATATAGTAGTAGCCTTTCAGGAACTTGCAGAGGTCCTTGTATTTTGACAGCAAGAACCTTTCTCGGTTTTAATCCTATTGGGTCTATAGATAACCAGTGTGTTGTGTAAACTATAGTTAAAGGTCCACTTGCTGTCATAAGGTAGGTTACCTGCTATGGCTGGAGGCCAACTTGGTGATGCCCTATCTGTTGGCTCAAGTGGTTAGGCATCAGAAAAGGAAATGTAGCCAAGTGGGATTGTTTCCCTGGGCAACTCCTTACCAAGCTGTGATGCCAGTAAGTGAAATGTAGCACTTGGTAGTGGATCTCAGTGTGAATAGGAATTTTACCCTATACCTTGTGATGCCTCCTATAAGAGCCTTTATGGTTTAAAGGATGGGTTCCTTTGGACATAGGCAGGGTGTTTGTAGGGGGAAATGTAGCAAGGGATGGGGGTTTCTCCATGGTTTCCTAGTCTCTTCCTAAGTCTCACTGACTTGAGTGTAGTTGATTAGATGAATGAGATGTTGGATCAGTGTATCTTCTGTGTCTTGGATGGTTTTGGTATTTGATATCCTTGTTTGTCTGATAAACTTGGATTTTTGTATGTTTCATTGTAGTATTTAGGATTGGGAGATGTCCAATTCCTATGATAAGTTTCTGTAAACATCTCAATTTGGTAATATAATTCTCCTTTTTACCAAAAAAAAAGTTTCGCGCCTTATGAGCCATGGCGAGTTATGGCGATTTTTAAAGCGTGACTTAAAGGCACAAAATCTGAAACAATTTATAAATTTATATATTTACTAGTTACGTAACCCGCCCGACGGGCGGGTTTGTTTCGAAATTTTTGTATTTTTTTGTTACTTTGAGGTTGTGAGTGTCCGATCTTTAAGACGAAGTGTTGTAGTTTTTTTTAAATTGTTAGACCGTTTTACATTATTTGTTGTTATTTTTAAAAACATGGCTTAGTTTATGTATTTTATGTATTGTAGTCCCTGGTTATTATGTACGTAATTTTAAAAAATTGCAACGAAACAAAGTTGTTGGTAGTAATACAAAAGATATTCAGGAAGTTGTATATAGATAACAATGATGCCTATTCAAATACGACATAAGACTTGTTTGTAAACAACGTTTGTCCTTGAGTTTGAAATGGTTGCCGTCATTGTCTAAAGAGAGAACCTTCAATCCTCTCTTACTTTTGACTCTTAACAGACTCCTTCCACTGTATCCATATGCTTATCTGCAAACAAAGAAAATACCTTTCAATTAGCATACATTTAAGCAAAGATCTAAAGTTAAGAATAACATCTGAACATATTGTTTAAGGAGTTGGTTGACTTTGGGAATTGGTTCTCTCGACTCTTTGTTCTACATTTAATATGGGTTGTTCAGTATCTCTGAATGAAATAATACTATTTACATCCTTTTCCGACTTTAATTTAATACCCTTTACCCTTGCTAACGGTTGGGTACTGTAAATAAATGCTCCATGAAGGCAATTTAACGGTGAAGGACCAACGATGACCAAAACTACATTAGATACATGTGATGAAGATCATACTATTTAGATATTTAGATTACCGTTGTAATTATATTATCTTGTAATCATAATTAGTGCCATTATTATTTATAAAGAAATTGAGAAAAATGGGAAACAAAAGTGTATATTGGCCTGTTACCCAACGTGGATGACAAACGCATCTTGCCATCTTCACTTAAAAACAAATCTGATTGCAAAAGTACATACCTTTCTTGAGGTCACTCCTTGGTCTTTTGGGGCTGATTAGTGATTACTTCTTATTGCAACTGCAACCACGTCTTATGCCTCTCCTCCTGTGACAGAATACCATCTTTTTTCCTTCAGTAGAGTCAGCTCAGCTTTAAAGAATACCATCTTTTTTCCTTCTGTAGAGTCAGCTCAGCTTTAAGATACCTACACTCTTCTTCTTTAAGATACCTACATTCCTCTTCTTTAGGATTCCCTTAACTCAGCTTCAAAGAGTTACTTTGTTGTCTAGATAGAAATAAAAGGTTAGCAATTTAAAAGTGCATGAATGCCTTCCTTTAAATCATACTTCAGATGTGCATAAGAATGTACCCCTCTAAGTTCATTCTAAGCCCGAGTTGCATCCTTTTTGATTCTTTGTGCTGATTAGATTTAAGATTTTCTTTGTTCATATCATTCTCCCGCTATCTTCATCAATTGCTTCTTTGATTCATCTTTGCATTCTAAAAGCTTTTGGTCCCATTTCTTTTACATGTCTACATATTCTGTTCAGGAATAAAAACAAACATGTACTCAAGTATAATTTAAAAACCAAACAGTTTAGTTAGCAGTAAATATTGATCATTTAATGAATAAAGTATATCATAAGATAAATTTATTTACAAAATATATAATGTTTGATAATGAAAAGAAAACATTATTCATCATGTAAATAAACAAACTAAAGTTCTAAAGATCAAATAAAAAACCATACCTTATTCCAGATACTTGAGGCCTTAATATAAAGAAACTAAGATCATAGTGATTAGAACAATACTTAATTAGTATATACCAAACCAATACTTAATTATCTGCTATGTTTCAATACAGTAAAATGTACCAAAAGGATGAGAAAACGAAAAAATTAATTAATTATAACGTTTATTAAAGTACTTACGTAACATTTACAATGCTTGAAACTAAAGATGAGTTTCTTTAGCCTTAGAATCACCATGTATTTTGATGACTTCGAAGTAGAATCAACATGTTTCTTTCTCGATGCAGTAGGGTCTACCAATGGGTCAGACCAAGTGGTCTGAATAGGTGTGGCATCCTTCATACAATCTGCAAGAAACCAAAACCCAGCGGAAGTTTATATTTAAGTGTAGCAGATGTAAACCAGCAACATACTTTGTTAGATTATTAAGAGATAACTACTGCATTAAGTGCTTTAAATAAACGTAATACAAACCTTATGGAGATGCAAACATAATAAAGTCAGCCCGCAAGTGTAGATGTGATAACAGCTACAAACGTTTGAGCGAACGACACAAATGGAGGCAATATTTCAGTCTAAAAGTCAGAGAAATATAGTATCCGGCAGAATTTGACCCATTTACTTAGAAAAAGCTAAGGTTTTAAGCTTTGGCCTTGTTTCAGGCTTAGCCCAGTCCAGTCCCAACCAGTCCAAGTGGGGTTGTGTGGATAATAAGTCAGACATATACGTTAAACAATATTCCATATGTCTTAATGCGTTTGTCACCATATCATTCAGGCACTCTAATGCCTTCTCTGAATTATCTTTGTGTCTCAAGTCCTGAGGTACATATGTATCATCGAGAAATAGCTAAGTAGATAGAAGTTCCAGCTTCCTATTTTGAGCTCGATAACAAAATAGATAATGTTTGATATGATTTTAATAACAATATTGCTACACAAAATCAATAATAGTAAAGCTTTGAATAAAACACACATAGGAGGTTCTATACACCAAGAACATAATCTTGATGAACATAGGCTTTTAATTAGCAATTACCTCAACAAACCACATGCCAATTTTTCTTAATGTTTTAGAGCTACCGAAGAAAAGTGCTTGCAGAATTTTAGATTGCAAGTAATCGAGTTTTTCACCTATTAACAGACCATTCTGCCTCTCCATTGCATATCCCTTCATGTATGATAAAAGGTCAGTACTCAGTACATATGTGTCAACACAGACCTGCAATAAATTATCCACAATGCAAACCTGAAATCAAGTTAGATATAATCACAAATGACCAAAAGATGAAGAAAAGTGCATCAGCATTATGTAAACAAAATGCATGAGCATAGAAATAAAATCACCTGAAAATGATTGTTCTAGACTCTGACGCCTTTTTTAATTAGATAACAATGAAAATGATTTAAGAGATTAAGTGCATTAAAGTTTTTCTTTTTTGTGAGTATTTATGCCCACACTGATGTGGAAATGGTATAAACATGTGTTTGGGTTTGCGTTTTGTGACTCATTATTTTGAGTATCAAGACTCAAATGTTACATTAATGGATCTGTAATATTTGTATATAGCAACCACAATAGAACGTGAATCTCAGTCAGTTTTTCAATCAGTTTGCTAATGAACCGGTACGCAAAAAAAATAACAAAGAATCACCAAAGTCTCTTTTGCACGAATAGCGACTCATTCGATCAAGGGTAACATCTCACCATTTACCTCCGGGTTGGGTTAAACCCATAAACCTTCAGAAAGATTATCAAGTTAAGTTTTCATATTTCAATAAATTGTTCAGAAGAAATGGGTCAGCAGGGTAGAAAGTCAACTTTAGTGTACATTTTATGAAATAAATACATAACTTCATAGTCATATCATCCTAATCTCTTTTCATTGTTAAAAAAATAGATGCATGTAATCGTATTTGACACACTAACAATTTACCAAAACAAAATTGAACGTAAAAAGTGTTTAGTGTATACCAATCACAGCCGGTTACAATTTATACAACACTCACATTTTTGCTGGTTACCCAGCGTGCCCATACAATAGAAGATAATAAGAAACATCACTAACCCGGGGCTCATGCCAGACGGACCAATTGAAGTAGCAAACATAAGATTGAACGGATACGGATCCGACAGAGGATTCAGATTCTTGTTAGTTATGTTATAAAATACTATAACAAATTTCCCAGCTTCTTTAAATGTATAATAGTCATGCCATAATAAGAATTTAGATTTCATCTTTCTTGACTGCAAAGTCAACTCACTAGAAGACAAAACCTTAAATATTCCATTTTAGTCCCTCAAGTTTCAAAAGTTACACAAATGACCCTTAAACCCTAAGTGGGCCCCTAAACCCTTAAAAAAAACCTTACCCGGATACCAAGCCCATAACCAAAAGCCCAATTCCCTTTTATAAAACCACAAGGACTATTTCTGCCTTTTATAATAGTTGTTTTACACTACACCTTTGATAAACACAACCACAGGGACTGAAAGTGCAAATAGCCCAAAGTTCAAATGTTTTTTACCTGTTTTACAGTTAAAATGGGCGCGAAGAAATGGATACTATTCATTCATCCCCTCCGATTCACCATCAGTCAAAAACAAAGGGCTTCTCAAAATTGAAGGGTACAAACGACTATTCAAGTGAAGTACAACATGACACCAGGGTTAATTACGTCAAATCAAGAGCTCCTATTGGTACACACAAGGCAAAAGCCACGTGGCTATGGCAAGAAGCACAAGAGAAGCTGGATTTTGCACTCAGTACTCTCACACAACAAACACAAGGCCTCACAACGGATTGCCACGCTGGCAATCCGTGTGATCCCAAGGAGAGATCCAACGGCTCAAAATCACTACCAAATGATTGAAGAAATGGATGGTGATGATTGAAAGGAGCGTGTGATGTAAGGCAGCCTAGAAGCTTCCCTGGATGGCTATAAATAGCCCTCACACTTCACACACATTCAGTATCTAGTTAGTAGTAGCTTTTAAATTTTTAGTTTAAATTCTAGTTTTAAGCTTAATGTAATTTTAAATGTTTTGTAATTTCCTTTTCAAGCAATGTAATTAGAGTTTTTAGTAAATGAAATCCAGTTTGGTTTGTTATAATCTCTTTTAATTTCACTATTAAACTCTCACTTTTCTTTCAATATCTTGCTACTATTACTCATAAGCTCATATAAGCTACTTTTCAGCTCTCATGAGTCTATAAGCTCATGATTTGAGCTTTATTCAGTCCTAATCATATTTAAACATCTAAAATTAGTTTAAAACCTACCTACCTTGAACTTATTGTATTTTGGCTTATGGAAGGGGAGTCAATTGTGGAAGGACTCCTAAGGACCTTTATTGGCTTATTTTAAATAAGCCAGAGCTGTAGAATAGCTCTAAGAGCACCTTTGTGCCTTGTTAAGCTAGGCAAATAGTAAGTTCTCTTTAAATTTCTTTGTACTTTAATTTCTAGTTTAATAATTGCTTAAATACTTGTTTACTTTGCTTATCTGCTTATTTAGTTGTTTAGCTGAGCTTATTTGTAATCTATCTTGCTTATTAATCATGATTTACTATCTGTTTTTAGTTTTTATAGTGTAGGTTTTAGTAGTTCATAATTTGTCTTTAGAAATCATAAAAATCCAAAAATATTTGCATTTTGCTTTTCAGCTTATTATTGTTTGTTTATCTGCTTATTATTAGTTTATAATTGCTCATTTAGTCTTTAATATAGTTAATCTACATCTGTTTAGTTCTTATTTGCCTTAAATCTGTCTAAAAATCAAAAATACAAAAATAAAGGAGTGTTTGGCATTAGCTATTTTGACCATCAAAAGTCAAAGTGAGTTTTAATTTTTGCTTGAGTCAGTTTGTAATTCATTTAAAACCAATAGGAAAAGAGTTTTTAAAAGTTAGATTTTAAAAATTAAGAAGTTATGGCTTAATTTAGGTGTGCCTGCACTAGGGGAGTTTATAGCTTAAGTCTTGCCTGCTAAATTTGATGCAAGCTCTTGTGAGCTTGAGTCCTTGTTTGTGTTTTGTTATTTGTCACCCAAGTAAAGCATCATAGTGCAGGTTTACCCTTTTGGTAACCTGCATAATAGTTTTTGTTCCAGCCATTGGGTATCTTATTTTTATTATGCCGTTCCCTAAAAAAAAAAACAAAAAAAAAAAAAAAATAAAAAAAAAAAAAAAAAATAAAAAAAAAAAACCCATCTGCAGTTAGATGCTTGTTGATCTTTTGAGCTTCTTTTTAGCTCAATAATTGTAGGGGCTACTAGGGGCTTATTTTCATTTATCTTTTTGAATAGTCATAGTTAATATAGATTTGGACTTCTCTTTCAATTTCTATTTCCAGCTTATTTTGCTAGTCTTAATTTGCTTTTAGAAGTCACAATAATCTCAAAAAGACCAAAAATAATAGTAGTTAAGAATTAGTTTTAAAATGTTGATTTCTAGCTTATAGGTTGTGTTTTTATGATTTGGATTTTAAGTAGTTTAATAAGTTTTCAAAAGCTAGGATTTTGAATTTGCCTAATAAGCATTTGAGCTTATTGGATTCTTAAGTTTTAAATTTCCTTTTCTGAGTTAGCAGTTTTTGCTCTTAGATTTAAGTAGCTTAATGTGTTTTAAACTAAAGTAGCTTTTCATTTCTAGTTTCCTTACATTATAAGCTGTTAGGAACATCTTTTGTTTTCAAAAATGAGCTGAAAATAAGCATTGTGTTAGCTTTTTAGTGAAGTCAAAGTTTTACAAGCCTAAAAGGCTACTTACTGTAACAGCTTTTTCATAAGCTCATTTAGAGCTTATTAGTGACTTTTAGCTTAAGTTGTTTTTATAAAAAATGCTTTAAAATGTGTCTTCTTTAAATTCTAGTGTTTAGTTTTTGCAAAAAGTGAAAATAAAAAAATACAAAAAGATGGGGGTTTGCCAGACTTGAACCCACGACCTCCCTCTCACAAACCATACGTCTTACCATCATGCTTCAATAGCTCATCCATCCTCTTCTCTCCACATCTATTACTTGTACACATTTTCATTTTATTTCTTAATAATAAGCCGTAGCATATTACAGCTTATTTAGGACTTAATTGTTAAGCTGATTTTTTCTTTTCATTTTTCCTTTAATCTTTGTTAAGTTTAGGATTTTCCCTGAATTTTTCATAATTTTCTATTTAGTAGATTATTTTTAATCATTTTTCTAAGGTTTTAAAATTCGAAAATATATAAAAAATAGAAAAAAGTTTTATAAAAATACAAAAAAATAGTTTTTAACATTAGATTAAATACTTGTAGGTTTACATTCAGAAAAATCATTTTCAACACTTTTAGATTTTAATTTTCAATTTTAAGCCTTTATTTTTAATTTTAAAAATAGGATTTTAATTTTAAAATAGTTAAAAATAGTTTTCTGAGTTTTTAAGTTACTTTAGACTTTACTAAGTTTAAAAATTATTTTTCTAAATTTTTAAGACTTAATTTGCTATTTTTTAGGATTTAATTAGATTAAAATAGTTTTTAATTCATAATAAATTCAAAAATTATAAAAAAATATTTTTCTTTTTCCTAAAATTTTCTTCTGTCCTATTTTTGGTTTAAAAATTTAGTTTGAATTTTTAGGGGTTAAATTTAGCATTTTTTAAGAGTATTTGCCTTATTTTCTTAATTGTCGCGTTTAATTGGTTTCCCGTTAATTGTTTAAAGTGTTTTATTTGCTTTTTAAATGTTCATGAATTTAATTGTTGCTATAGATACTAACAAAATATCTTTTCTCTATAATCAAATCATAATCCAACAAAGCAAGTTTCATTTCACAAATCGTGGGAAGACGACCCGGGTGATCAATCTCCCCGTTAAATATACGTATTATATATAGAGAACACTACAATTTTGGCCACTATCATTTACCGGGTATAACACTTTTGGTCCCATTTTTTTTAAAAATGACCAACAAAACTGATTTTTCGGTTATAACTGCATAGCAGTTAGTTTAACTACCAAATCAGTTAAATAAAAGGGGCAAAAAAAACAAGTCCATATCCGGGAATTTTATTTCCAAGTGCATTTTTTAACATAGCACTTTATACCAAAATTGTTAGATTTGGCTCAAATGTGAAATGGATACTCGGGTTTTGGCTTAAACCCGCAAATTTTTAAAAAATGGACCAAAAGTGTTATACTCGGTAAAGATAGTGGACCAAAATTGTAGTTTTCTCTATATATTATAAATATCTTCTAGAGTGAGCTTTTCCACCGGGAATTGTTGAAGCCGATTTTGATCCAAATAATGATACTTCGAGTGATGACGATGATTTTGAGGACATCGAGTACGTTATCTTAGAGGAGGTGAATGATGTTGACCAAGAAGAGAA
>BQNB010067480.1:0-34188 GCA_026074375.1 Tanacetum coccineum | reverse complement strand
ACAAAAACAATCTCATTGATCTCATGAAGGAGTGTCATCAATGAACTCACTTCGGGGGAGATTGTTAGCCTTAAAATATTAAGCCGAACTTGAAGTTCGTTCATTATGTATTTAAGTCTCGGTCAATCAATTAGTTAACGTTGTAATAGGAAAACATCGAGAATCGGGCTCGATAGTTAATCTAATATTGTATATGTTTCGGGTTTAATCCCAAGCAAAACCCGAGCCCGAATCCTAGTTAAATATCCCGCGCGTCATTTAACGCGACGGGGTATATAAACTCTTTTCTATTTAGAAAAGAGTAAGTTGTTCATTATAATTTAATTTTTCATTTTCCTATTTTCTCTCATGTCTCTCTCTCTATTCTTTTTCTCTCTACAAAACAACTCACCTCTTTTATCTTTTCTAGATCAAATCTGTGTATGATATATATGTTATGAAGTGTTAACGGGATCCTACACATTGCAAATGGAACCTGATGTAACTCTGATATTTTATAAAAATTATTGAATGGTTGACTTTTTTTCAAAACGTCTCACTTAAAGTTATTTTTTGTAGCTAGTACTTTATGCTATGAAGTAGCACCCCAAGTGGTATTTCGTTGCATTGTGAATTTGGGGGTGTTACATAGTGGTATCAGAGCACTTAGGTTGTTTTCAAAACCTAAACTATAACCATTTTTCGAAAAAAATTTAAGAGTCTTTCATCGTTGTCCGATATCTGTGTGCTCATGCCTCCCGAAAGCTTATACTTACTTTGAATTATTATGTTTATATAAAGGATTGATTATATAAATACCGAACTCTTTTAAAGCATTGCGAGTGAAGCAATGGTCTTCGCAATGTTTTCATGAAATTTATGATACTATTTCACATAAAAATTTGAACTCACCGCCAAGTGCCGATTCCGCTGGTTAGTTTACTAATCGACTTTGAGTTTGAACACTCTTCTTATGCTTTTGAATCGCATATGTTGTTTCGTAAACCATCGTTTTAAAATCTTCCAGTTGATGGGAGCATGACTTTAAATTCTCACCATGGATCGTGCCGTCTTTTAGCACTTACCTTTGGAACGCGATTGATTAACGTCTCATTATTCTTCTCATTACTTCTTATGATTTTAAATAATCATGCCGCCAATGAGTCTCCTTCTTCTCAACATAACGTTGTGTTGATCTCGTGAATTGTTGTGATAATGCTTAGGTAGGCTAATTTATAATTATCTCATTGAAATAAATTAGGACGCCTCTTCATTTAAATAAGGAAATTATAAATCGCCAAACCATAAATTTCTAAGTCTTATTTCTATGGATTGGGACGCCTTTGGATGTAAATAACGACTTGTAAATGAGTTGGCTTAAGTGTATGGCATTCGTACGAACAATCTTCTTTCGATTCGTAATCCGTTTGTACGAGTAATTCCTTTTCTTCGTTCATTTAATCATTATCATTATTACCTTCATACGAATGAGTCTTTAGACCTCTTTCGGTTCGTAATTTGTTCATTTAATTGTTTCCAAATGTGTATCCGACATGGTGTACGTCTCTTCTAACAAGTAATATATCCGTACGAATCATTCACTGCCTTTACTCTTCGAATCGCTATCTTTATTACGTTTGTACAAATGGCTATTTGAACTTCTTTCGACTCGTAATTTGTTATATAGATTTTTCCAAATGTGTATCGACCGTCACAAACCAACGGCGTATAAGGCGAATTGAGCACCGGGACTGCGATCCCTTAAGGTGGGAAGGCTGTAACATCTCTTATTTTACGGTCAATATTTTAACCAAACCTTAAATTCTATTTTCTAATTTTTATGGAATTTATTTTTATTATTTTATTTTTAGTCAATTTAGTAAAAAAAATCTTCGTGTTAGCTATTTACGAGCCATACTTTGGAATTTATCCGTTTTAGTGTCTGAGAAATCGTTAGTTTCATATTTTAGCTCAGGAAGCTAAATCATTCTTATTTTAGTATTTCTTGATTTTTCTTGCGTTTTTGCCGAAACAGTGTCGAAAATAGCGTTTTTATTCTTTTTACACATTAACTAAATGTTTTGGGCCTAATTAACAACTTAATGGATAAACAAAAATTACAAAAGCCCATCTTTTTCCCCATTTTGTTTTGGTCGGCAGCCTAAACCCAACACAAACATTCCTTATATTTTTATAATTTAAGAAGTATACAAAACTTATTGACCACCATATAAGGAACTTGACCATCATTATAACTCTTCCAAAAACACAGTTACAAAAAAAATCTCCGTCCCTTTCCCTTGCTTCCTGTGTTCGACGACCAACCCAAAAACCACCAAAATCACCAATCAAAATTCCTATACTAGTTTCTATCATTCCTATATCATCCCTACATTAATCCCCATCTTCCTTTACAAGATTAAACAACTTGCAAGAACCTTTCAAGATTCTTGGCTTTTGATGCTTTAATTAATTTTGGGTGTAATCAAGGTTTAAAGGGGTTTGAATACTAGTGTTATTGCAAGATTTGGATAATAAAAAGTTAGGATTTTGATTATTAAGGGTGTTTATGGTCTCGGAAAATCAAGGGAGGTTTTGATTTTTTGTTTTTGCTTGTGGCTCGATCTAGGCCAAACCCTAAGGGGGTGTTTGGTTCGTTTTCTTCTTTAATTGTTGCTACATAAGCCTTAATCTCTTGTCTAATTGTTATTTATAATTCATGGGTTTATTTAATTTGTTTAACTTCTAGAAAATATGATGCATTCATGTTATTGGGTGATTGTAAAAGTGATATGGAGATAGATAATAGCTTAGGATGGTTATAAATTAGATTAGATTGGATTTTGGAAGCGGATTGGGACTAGTAATTTAGGACAGCAGGTTATTGGTTTGATGCTGAATAATTTTTGACTTAAGGTTTGAGGTTTTATGACTTTTTTTAGTAGAGCAACATACAAGGTGTATGTGGTGCTTTGGAAGGAGCCGTAAGTCCTCCGCATGACCAAGTTACAGCCAAATTAGTGAAACTAATCCAAATGGGTAACTTGCAGATAGTTTGTGTGTTAATAGAATATTTTTGGCTTAGAGCCTATTGTATCTTTACACAAATGTATAGATTATAATCTCAGGTCCATATGGTGAATTGGATGGAGTCGTATCTCCTCTGGATGAGTTAGATATGCCTAAACTAGTCAAAATGGGTCATTGAATCTAGTTATGCAAATAGTTTGTCATATAATGGAATAATTTTAGCTTAAAGCCTACTGGTTATTTACCTGAATGAATAGGTTAATATCTCAGGTCCTAGTGGTGAGTTGGATGGAACACCAACTCTTCCGGATGGTCAAGATACGACCAAAACCGTGTAAACAAACTTAGTGTGTATCCAGAATTTGTAATACAAATAGTTAGGCTTGCAAAATTTTTTATTAGACTTGGAGGCTACTGGGTTTTTACTTGGGTGAAGGATACAACATATGAGGACCATGTGGTTCTCTGGATAAAGCCATAACCATTCCGAAAGAATGAGTTACGATCAAAATGGCGAAACTAACTATAAATTGTGCCCAGATTTTCAAACGAATATCTAGGTACTGTTTTTCTAAAACTAAAAGTTGTAGATAATTGATAGACTTAAACTTGATTTTTTGAATGGGGTTCTAACTAGTTACGGATTGTAAGATATGATCAAAATGGTGAAGCGGGATATTGTTTCCAAAACTCAGATTGTGTAGTTAGGGGTAAATTGGTCATTTCACTTAGGTTCTGGATACATTGGAGTGTTTGGTTGATAAAATCAGAAAAACTAAGTTCATTAAGCTTGTTTGAGGCAAAAACCGTTTGTTTATACCTATTACGGATTTTGAGATATAGGTCCATTAAGTCAGCGTAAGTGCAGAATTGTATAATGCCAAATTGCTTTAAACGGTTTAACGAGTATAATGGATTTTATAAAATGGGTAAATGAGTGGTATAAGTGGGTTTATACTTGAAGGTATATTAGATCAGGTCCTAAACGGATGTTTGGATAAATATTACTTGGTTAAAAGAAAATTAGAACGGCATATCATGATCACGATTTCTTCATTGCATCTTTTGGTTGTTTTCGTCGTGTGCGTTTTGTCTCTTTATACTAAGTCACCTTTCTTTCTAGGTGATACTTAGGCGATCATGATTTCATGCCATCCTTGATCTAACTTCAGTACTTACTCCTTCATTGCTTCTCAGAGAGTTCATAGCCCCACCTTTTCTCTTTTAATAGTTTTTTATAAACTATTTTTGGGGTGTGAATAATGCTCGTTTTACTAAGTAAACTTATTGATTTCTACTACTTAAGCATTACGTGACTATCTTTACTAAAGCTTTTACTTACTTACTACATGACTTCTAAAACATGTGTGGTACATGGCTGTTTTTTTATGAACTGATTTAAAAGCTTGATTTGTTTACTACATAATTTGAGATCATTGAATTCCTATATAAGAAAACCGTGAGTTTTAAACACATTATTTTTTTTACTATTGGAAACAAGTGTTTTTAAATTATATGCTATCCAGATTATTGCCTGAATATTATTGCCTAAGTTACCACAATGCCAACTAAGTCCCTTTTTATCATGAACCGTTAATTACTATTGTAGTAAGTGTGAATGTTGTGGGTAGATCTATCGGGATTGACAATCCCCGCCTTGAATTTCTGGTTACAAGTTGGCCATGGTGCATTTAACACGGTGAGGACATTTAGGGTGTTTTGGCATACATCCTATATACTGTAAGGGCACTAACTAGTTAAGGTTTTAGGGTTATGAGCTTAGTGCAGTAATATATGTTTTGGACTACTGAATTTGTTTTGTACTCTACTATTACTTAAATCTTGTGGTTCACTACTGAACATTACTTGATTTATTGAAACACTACTTGGATTTTAAAAATATACTTTAAAATGTTGTAACGCTACTTTTCTTATAGAAATATTACTTGAATTATTTCAATATTACTTTTACTTAAACCTATGAATTCACCAACATGATTGTTGACGTTTTTGCATGTATTTTCTCAGGTTATTACTTTGCTAGTTGAGCATTGGGAGCATTCGAGTCGCGTGGATATATTTTTGAAGGCTTTATAATTTGAGTACCATTCGACAAACGTTTTTAAAATATTTTCTATTGCATTGCAAATAGGACATGTTGTAACTCTGATATTTTATTAAAATTATTAAATTGTTGACTTTTTTTTCAAAACATCTCACTTAGAGTCGTTTTTTGTAGCTAGTACTTTATGCTATTAAGTAGCACCCCAAGTGGTATTCCATTGTGTTGTGAATTTGGGGGTGTCACTACCATGAATCCTAATCGTCCAAAAACTATATTTATAAGGATAAGGACTTATCAACCGTGTACTCAATAATTAACTTGGGTTAAAATAATAATGTACTAAAAGCATGTACATACAAGGGAGGCTAAGGCGATATAGGTTATACAATTAGTTCAAGGGTTAACAATGCTCTTCATTAATAGTCTGGCTTTACCAGAAAATTACGAGAACCATGAAAAGGATAGGCTCGAAGGGTTTCACTAGGGGAGTCTTGCACTAAAAATAAGTGCGAAGCACGGGTGTGGGATAGTTATATGATCGATGTGACCATCATAACAATTACATGTTTTAAACATGGGTTAATCCTAGTGCCTCTTATCTAGAAAATCCTAATACTTACTATGCGGTCTCGAGATGCATCACAGAAAATTTAATATACTATCGGTACACTCATATAATTTAAAACCGATCTCAATACTACAAAAAAGGTGACAAAGATCATGCGTACACATCTGTAACGACAGAATAGACACATATGACTGCATTTAAACCTTAACTCGAATAAGCTAAAGGTATAAACTATCTTGGGTATCAAAAATGGATACCTGAATTCCTAAGATTATAAAGGCGAACCTCATATTTTTGGGGATGAATTTTGATGTTTTGTGCTACGTCATATAAATTCCTATCCATGGGACGCTATTAATACTTAATTTTCGTCGGTATGTGTCATAAAAAGTTTTTAAATTTTGGTTAACCTTCTATGCTATGTTTTGATATATTACCCATCATTTTAAGGACAAAGCAAATGACAATTGAAGGAATAGTTTCTAAGGCTCCCCCCCCCCCCTTTACTTAAGTTGAACATTGTCCCTAATGTTCTTTAGAAGTACCCGTATTAACAAATAAAGGAAAAAGGAAAACAAGTAAAGAAACTAGTACCTCCCCTTGTTTGCTCTATATGGTGAAGAAACAGGATAACTGGGTTAAATCATCCTCAAAGAAATCGTCTAATGAAACTTCTAAGAACTTCCAAGCTTTCTTTCTCATCAAAATAACCTATTAATCAAGACTAAGACAACTACACAAGCATAAAATTCGGACGGGGATATATATATATATATATATATATATACACACACAATGAGATTTTAGGGTTGACTCTATGAAAGCAGTAAAGATAGGATGAAAGTGATATATAATCATAGGTTTCTACAGGTTTACAAGAAAATTACAAATTTTAGATATTGCATATTTTATTTTTCGAAAATAATAGAAGAATGTCAAATTTTTACATGGCTGGGGGTGTGACGCCGTCAGGATAAATCCTGACGCCATCTCCGGCCGCTGTGAAGATTTCTTCTTTGTTTTTCTTGAAAATTTCCTGCATGCAATTTTATTTGTTATATCCTATGTAAAATACTGTTTAAAACCTGAGATTAATCATTATAATCATATGACTTGATAAGCGAATTAATCTAAACAATTTATTTAATATGTTTGAAATGGTTCTTAGAAACCTGATTTTTCCTTTAATAATTTTTAATGAAATACATTTGATTGCAATTAAGATGAGGTTAAAAACAAAACAAAACATGAACAAGAAATAATTCAAACATATAAAAATAAATAAAAATAGAATTAAAACACATAAGACACTCCTAAAATGCATTAAATTAAATGAATTTGGTTGCCTCCCAACAAGCACTTGTTTTTATTCGAGTTACGAGCCTGAGTCTACCCTTATTTAACAGATAAAGGGGAGGGTTCCCCAACACTTGAGTTCAAGTATGGGTGATAGTAACGGTACACACCATTGTTGTGAGAAGGAGTCTGATAACATCAAATAACGTTACATTTATACCATCATTTATCTCGAATAAGTTACCCACTTTTATATAATTATTGCAAGAATTTATACTTAATTGCTTAAAAGAGTTATTTGCTGTAATTAAGGAGTGATTTGTGAAGAAATGCTAAAAGGCGCATATTTTAGAGCTAAAAAGAATGATATTTGAAGATTGCTTTATTCTGCCCAATACGCCATATCCAGAAAAGAGATACGGTGTATCAGCGCCAACTCTTCACAAGAAAACGCGCAAGAACAATTCCTAATACGGCGTATCTAACTTCTACCATACGCTGTATCCAGCTGGATAAACATTCAAAGATACTGAGATATTTATATTTTGGGAAATAATATTTTATTGATTATAAACTTAGCGCGCACTCCAAGAAAAATATCCCAATACGCCGTATTGGCCTAGCTTTATACGGCGTATCCAGTTTTTTTCAAACACTATAAATAGAAGACTCAAAAATAAGTTTTTGAGTCTTCTGTATGCAAAATCATATTATCTATACCATACACATAAAAGAATATTTTCTGAAGAAAAGAAGAGCAACCAAAGGTCAAGCATCAATCATGATTCCATAGAAGACATCGTGTAATTCCTATACTCTTGTAACCATTTAATTTTTGGTATCGTTTGGTAAAACGTTTAGTTTACCTTGTTTATTTGACCACGCTTATATAATTACAATGGTTATGGACTAATACCCTAGGGTATTAGCCATCTTAATGAAGATTTAATGTTTGGTTTGTTTTAAAACTAATTTCTTAATTTATCGTTGAAAGTTTAATTAAGTTTATCACATGATACTTGTCTACGTGTTTGAATATGCGACCTATCATTAACTGGGTCTAGTTACGCCTAACAAGTGAACTAGATACTGAGATAGCTCTCCATATCGTGTTTTATATTATTGGACCAATAGGATCACAAATAATGTTCTGTCTTTGTCTTTAAATTATGAGCTTAGTTGGACCGGCAGGTGACCCGTAATGTTTCAACAAGTATGTTCTTAATAAATTGATAAAGATTTGAACAGTAATTTACCAGTAAATAAAATACCGTCAAACAGTAAGTGGGTAAAGTCTTGATGGGCTTGACAAGATCACCATTGCTTTAATCCCTAGATAGATTATAATTAATCTAAAAGGATGCTTTATGCGGATACATTAATTATGACAGGATTCAACGTGTCTAGGTCTTAGGATGATGTGCCTAAGTCTTAAGAATGATATGCCGCTTCTAGATAAAAAATCATTGCACTAAATAAACAAACCAACATTTAATCGGATTTAATATGGCTAATACTGTTTTCTATCATTTGGCTTGTACCGCTCTTTTATCTTCTGATTGTTTTCTTGCATGTTTATTATGGTTAGAATTGATTATTGTTACCATAAAACCTGTGCCAGTCTCTCAAGCTGAAACCCCCCATTATCATTAGAAACGTATATAGCTTAGGTTTAACAAGTAATTAGAATTAACTTAATTAGAGTAATTAAAATATTGATAGAATATAAGGTTAACGACCTCGCTCTTAGTGTTCGACACCCTACTTACCACAAAACTCCACCCGATCGGGTACACTGCCTGTTAAAGTGTTGTTTTAGGATAAGTCGGCTAAATATAAATTTAAAACTTGGTAATCAATAAATTAACCCTACACGACAGCACGTCAAGTTTTTGGCGCCGTTGTCGGGGAGTGAAAAAGTTTAACCTTTAATTTTATTAGTATTTCTAACCATTAGTTTAGAATAATTTAATTAGTGTAATTTAATTTTGTTTGTACTGAATTTAATTATGTGTTTAAATTCCCGCATTATTTAATTGTTATCTAAAGATCCTGTTCTGATAGATCAACTGATACGCCGTATCCACTAGTTAGATACGACATATCGACCCTTCTACTCAGAACAACGTATTGATCTCTGCAGTCTAAACAACATATCTGTCTATCCAAACAATACGGCGTATTTTGTAAAATCAATATGGCGTACTGCCCTTCAACAGACCTATACGGCGTATTCAAATTAATTGAATACGGAGTATTGATCATCTAATACAGTAACAGTGTTAATTTTTCGTATTTGATTTCCTATTTTATGTGTTCCCTCTCATGAGGGGACATCCTACTAATCATTTATACTTATTTTTAGGAATTCGATTGACAATGACAAAACGAAACGACTATATCTCCGTTACCCGAAAGAACTGGATCTCTAACGATAACGAAGGAAGAATGATTGAGAGAAATTTTGTCGAGATACAGGGAGCGTTTTTGGTCAAGATACGAGATGATACTTTTAATGGGATAATTGGAGAAAACGCGTTTGAGCACATTAATAAATTTCTCGAAGTAGTTGAGCCAATCAAAATTAATGGGGTAAGTAAGGACCGATTTAGGCTTCGCATCTTCTCTATTTCACTCGCCGGTGCCGCATGTGAATGGTTTAAAAAGGATTGTATCGGCTCAGTCACTACTTGGGAAGATTTGGTAGAAAAGTTCATTCAAAAATTCTCCCAACTTTCTTATGACAATGAAGAAATAGAAGCTGAGGAAGATGATGACCCCGACGATATTGCTGACATCTTCAAGATTGAAGGCAATTTATTTGACTACGAGACACCCTTGTGTAAAGCATTCAACGACTTCAACTACCTCCTTAAAATTCACAGGGATCTGTTTACTTTTGATATCCAAGGAATCAGGACTTACGAGGATTATGGGTTGAATAATACTCTGAAAAGGGATCTTGAGGAACCATGGTTGGATAACAGGGTGCCATATCAACTATGTGATCATATATGTAAACCATATCGTTTTAAGAATGGAATGACTAAATGACCCACGTGTAGTTCAGACATTGATGGGTTTTGTAACGGTGGAGAGCTACCTGGGATGATTCGGGTCAGAAGCATGACTTATTTCCAGGATCACAAGTGGTATAATGAATTAGCTGATGGAACACTAAAAGAAGAAACCCTAATGCACAAAGCAAAAGTTGAAAAATCATGGGGAAATGTGACTCCCGGTGTGATGAAATTCTATGCATGATTTATAAATAGTTTTGAAAACTTCCACGAACTAGGCTATAATGTGCTAGTAAAGCTACAAGAATGTTGGTGGAAGATAAATGCTCATGAAGTCGCGCCATTCACTCGTTTGGAAAATTATGGCCAGAGACCATATACAAACTTCAAAACTGAAAAGGCTCATGACCCTTATCTTGATATTAACCGTATTTTTGGTAGAAATTATGACACAAGCAACGCCGGTAATACTTAACACAATCAAGGGCATGAAGAACGCAGGGATAATCCCACTCATGAACCATCAGTCAGCGAAATCAGGAGATTCGAGATGATGAAGTACTCATTCAATGCTGACGAAGATTCATTGCATAAAAGATCCTAGTACATCAACATCAATAGGAAAACCTCGACGCTTATTGAGAACTTTTACGTATCATTGATGAGGGATGGGTCGTGGCAACACTCGATGATAAATGAAGATGAAGAGAAAGAAAAAGTCAAACTTAACGACTGGCTAAAACAATATTGGCTTTTGGGAGAAACCCGGTCGTTTTTTAAATGTGTGCAGAGTCTGTCTACCTAGACACTCCATAGGGCGTATCGAACCCTCTGGATACGGCGTATGGATGTGTTGGACGTTTATCAGTACTGTAATTTATATTTCCTAGTACTTTGAAAATTATAATTTTTTTAAATTTGTTTTTACAGGAACCAATACGGCGTATCCTTGGGTTTTGGTTTATGGCGTATTGTTCCTTGTACTGCATGTGTGTTTTTTTGTTTTCTTGCATTGCTAAAACATTGTATAACCAGTAGGAGTTGCCTTTTGTCTTCTAAACTTTTATACAGGACCTTGCTATAAGGAAATTGACGATATTGTATACTCTGAAAAAGATGTGTGTTGATATCGTACGAGCATTCTGAAGCCTTGTCAACACACTTTTGCTCCAGAACTCGAATTAGAGAATCATCCCGAGCAACATATCAAGGGAGTTCATCGTTCTAATTCTATTTCCTATTTTCTTTAAATTGTTTTATCTATACAACGAGGACGTTGTAAAATTTAAGTGGGGGGATAGAGAATTAGAGCGCCTACTTGTCCTTTCTTTTACAAATAATATGCTATATGCTTAAATTATGTCAAATTTAAATTTTTTCTAGAATAACTTTTGTAAAAATTACTAGTTACATAACCTCACGCACTATAACCCTTAATACCAAATTGTGATAATTAAGCATATTCCGTTTCTAAACGTTTACTAAAAATTCCACAAAAAATTATAAGTGTGCCGGTGATGTAGTGGACTTTAGAACTTGGCTTGGTATATCACTCGAGACCACAACGATGAGTACAATAGACTTAGATGTAGCAGCATTTTTAATTGGTAAATTTCTAGGAATACACCAAAAAACCTAAATGTTGTAAAATTAACTAACTACACTGTTTACTTAAACCCTGTGTAACCCTTTGCTTACTCTCACTATAAGAGTAAGATCCCCTAGAAAAACCTGTTGAGCCATTCCTTTCTTTTTCACACCATATGTTTATTTCGTTACACCTTTACACCTTAGCCTACCCTGTAGATTAAGCCTACTTAATCAAAGTTGCTAGTTGCTTTTGTATAAAGTTTTTTATATCATGTGTCAAAATTTTCTTTCTCTGGTTAGGTCGGGAAATTACACAATGCAATGGGAAAATATGTAGCTCGTGTAGTTTGCTACTTTTGCGATTATGCATTATGTCCGAAGATGAAGTGTTAAAAGAAAATTTATCCGGATGAATTATGATTGTAAAGACGATGAAATTGCACCGAGGTTTATGATATGAAAAAAATGGAAAAATAGAAAATGCATCAAAAAAAGAAGGATGATTGATAGTTAGTTCGCTAAACTTAAACCGATGAAATACTTGGAAGGATCGATTATTCATTGATATGTGGATAAAAATCAACGATGTATAGTTTTGTATAAAGTGGCCAATATCTCCACTTTTGTAAAAGTATGTAAGTTTGGGGATGATTGGTAAGTTGACCGTTATGGGAATGCCAACTTAGGTTGTTTTTGTCATCTCTATGATCGAGGTGTTTGTATATATTTCTAGTCTTTATCATAGAACGGTCAAGAAAAGTTACTAGCAACTACCTTATTTGTTCAAGCTTAATCTATTTGTTTTATGAATTTTATTTAACAACAATTTGCTTCCCTTTCCTAGCAATTAACCTTGGGTTTTACTCGAACGAGGTTAAGATCGAGTCATGCATGTCTATTCTGTCATTATGGCCATGTATGCGTGATTCAGCCACCTTGTTGGTTTATTACTTTTGGTAAAAGTTAGATGAGCCCTACTCTATATCATTCTTCATCCTAACCCTTGGTTAAACTCGAATGAGGATGTGATTGAACACACATGTCTATTCCGTCATTATCGCCATGTATGCGAGCTTTAGCTACCTTGTTGGTGTGGTACTATCGGTGAAAGACTGTTAGAATGATCAACCCTTAGCCTCATAATAAAAACCCAATGTACCCTTTGACTTGTTTCTCCTTAGCTCTAGTAGTGGAGATGTGTATCCTTGCCAAGCATATGATATGAAGCTAATCACGACCGAGCAAATGAGCGTACCAATTAAATGTTACACCCTAGATTAGTTGAGTGATATGAGTGTTTTCATTTCCATATTTCGTGAGGTGCTTGGTCTTGTATAGGTGATTAAAACGAAAGAATTGCTTAAACGAAAAAATCCTTGACTTCGGTTGGGATGCATTTTCAATATAATCTAGAGTCTACTTGAGAATAAGTAGGATTCAAGTGAGGGGATATTTGATGACATCAAATAACGTTGCATTTATACCATCATTTATCTCGAATAATACCCACTTTTACATAATTATTGCAAGAATTTATACTTAATTGCTTAAAAGTGTTATTTGTACTAATTAAGGAGTGATTTGTGAAGACATGCTAAAAGGCACATATTTTGGAGCTAAAACGATGATATTTGAAGATTGCTTTATTCTGCCCAATACGCCGTATCCAGAAAAGAGATACGGTGTATCAGCGCAAACTCTTCACAAGAAAACGCATTGATGTGTATTTTCTTTTGAAATATTAATTAACCAAGTTTTACATTTATAAAATTCGTTCTACCTTTACAAACGCACTAATGGGCAGAGAACCCGGTCATGAATAGTGTAGAGTCGGTAAATCCAAGGTCGTCCCAAGAGTAGTTTATTAATGAAATAAGACTCAAAGAGAAAGAATATAAAATAATAATTTGTCACATGAAAATAAAGGAAATAGAACTAGGATAGAAGGTATACCATTACCAAGTTAATCCAGTTAATTCTGTACTTCTTTCTTGGTGCAATTTATTAGTACCATAACCTGAGGTGACACTAAACTAAGATAGACATCCTTGTTTAGCCTATGATTCCTAGGTGGAATAAACCCCGGGGGGAATTGACCTATTCCTAGTTCACAGTGATTGATTCCTCTTGGGGTAAAATGCTAACCCAACTGCGATTCGAATACTGGTCACGCCTAATACCAGAGTGATGGACAATGGTAAAAGCTTACTTCTTTACGAGAGTAAGGGCCGAAGCTGAATTATAATTAAACCGGCGCTAAAGCTGTAAGATACTTAATTTTAGTTCCAAGATCAAGAGACCGATGTCATAGGTATACATCGAACATCTAATGTATATGGATACTACGACTGAAGGATTAAGAACATCCAAGTAAAGTGGGTAACTTTGCACGTAGCGTGCTCGCAATCCAGATCTAAGACTACCATCAAGATTCTTCAACTCAAACCTTAATACAGAATATGATAATAATAACAAAAGAAGTAAAGAGATTCAAATGAAACAAAATAATAATGATATTAAGGCGAATTACACTCATGCTTAGGTTTAGGAAAAATGTAGGAAATGTTATGAAACACTACACATCCTAAAGCTAATTTTGTCACACGTTACATGGCTTCTTCAACCTTCCTTCTATCACTAGTGCTGCTGTAGGCCTTGTTCCCAAACCCAAAAATGGGTTTGGGAAAGTTAGATGATGAATTGTGAAGAAACATCTTCAATTTATAGGCTTCGAATGTGTTACGGTGCTACCACAAGCCAGTTACGCCGTAACCATGGCAACACGTCATTCCATAATTTTCCATGTGTTACGGCGTAACCATTTATCTTGTTATGCCATAATTGTTGATTCACTTACCAAAAGTCCATAGATTGAGGTAGATATGATATTGATTTCCTTCTTTGAATATAGTTACGTCATAACTAGTTTGGTTGTTACGCCATAACGGTAAATATTATCATGATTTCCTTCCATATATGAGCTTACGGTGTAACTATGGAATGGATTGCGCCGTAATCGTCCTCCGAATGTCGCGTTCCGGCTTAGGAGTAGTTACGGCGTAACTCAGGAAAGGTTTACGCCGTAACGTCTTATGAATAATTACATAATTCGTCCCTTAACTTCCATAAATGCTAAATATCTGAATTTTACCAGAAAATCACAAAATAACTGAAAATATCTTGTTAGTGAGATATTTGCAAGCATTTTGGGGGATAAAATGATACTAAAAAGTATTAAATATTTGATGTTATCAAATATCCCCCCACTTGATTTTTACTTGCCCTCAAGTAGAACCTATTAGAATATTTCATAAAAAGATTTCTCGAGAATTACTTTAAGAAATGAATCTATAAAACACTTATGCTAGAAAACATCAAAGTTGAACACCTCACGAAAAGGGAATGAAAAGTCACTCAACTCTCCACTAGTCTAAGTGTTTCATTTTCGGGGTGATCGCTCAATTGCACAGTCATAGCATGTATTCTCTCATAAGCATAAAAAGTACACAAATCTGCACCAGTTAGAATTAGGGTCTAAATAATTCTTGAAAGCAACAAGGGTAATATGGTTTTAAAGGATGATAAAAGGGTTAGGATAGACATGAGATACACATTTAATGGTCGTTAAGACAAAACAAATAGTCTGAAGTAATCTAAGGTTGGTATAACTAGCCACTGTCCATCCATGGGTCCAAGAGTCTAAGTCTGAAAATCTGATCTTTAATAATGGGCTACTAGCTACATTATTCATGAGTATTGGGATGTCTTGGTGAAATAATTGGCTACTAGCTCCATGATTACTGAGATGTCTTGGTGTAATAATGGGCTACTAGCTCCATTTTTTAATTTTTTATTTTGCACTACCTTTACATTTTTGTTTAGCACATGGGTGGCTTTTTTTGTTTCACCCTCTTTTCTTCATTTTTATCATGATAAATATGCAAATGTTGCAGGAGTTTATATCTTTAATTATTGCCCCTACAACATCCGATATTATACGCGCATCCCCCTACTTAAGATAAACAATGTCAAAAGTGGTGATACAGGTGGTCTTTATAGATCATAACTGATTGGTCTTTCACGAATGCATATAATTCTTGTTCCCATTCTCCCTGAACCATAGACTTAAGTAGCTAGAGATTTCAACACAAAGAAAATAAAGAATACAGGCAGGGGCAGAGCCAAGAATTCAAGTTAAGGGGGGCCGGATTTTCTATTATTTTTGTTTTACCACATCGCAATTACGTTTTGCATTTGAACGACATAGAAGGTCTTATTTATGAAAGATGAATGGATGAGAAAGATCCTATAAGTTCTAAATAGAATAATATTATTGGCTTTGCCAAATTGGTTTTTAAGAACATCATCACATTGTGGTTGTTTATATTGTTCATTAACATTCTGATTGGCTTAGAAAGAAGGTTCGAAAGTTATGCTACAATTTCATAAGAACTCAATTACTATTAGACCTCATACTTGTTAAACGTAAAAACAAAAAATTATAAGCCAACCGTAAAAAACTTACGAAATCGTAAAAAACAGGCGAAATCATAAAAAAATAGACGAAATCGTAAAAAAAGGCGAAATCGTAAAAACCTGACGACAACGTAAAAAAATGACGAGTTCAGTAAAACAGCGAAATCGTAAAAAAACAGACGAAATCGTAAAAAAATGGACGAAATCGTAAAAATACGTGTGAAATCGTAAAAAACGTACGAAAACGTAAAAAACAGATGAAATCGTAAAAAAACTGACGAAATCGTAAAAAACGGACGAAATCGTAAAGAAAACTGACGAAATCGTAAAAAACGGACGAAATCGTAAAAAACGACCAAATATTATTAAATAAGAAGATCCGTTCCAAATATCCTATTTAATGTTTTGCATTGCGCCCGTAAGCACCCATTTAATTTTTTGCATGCGCCCATAAGGCCCATTTAATAATTTTACATCGCGCCCTTAAGCGCCCTTTTTAACAAAAATTGATGGGCAATAGTGCCCCTACTTTTTAAAAGGTGACTAAAAAGAGCCTTGGGCGAATTACCATTAATGGGCAAGATTGCCACCTCTAGGCCTGTAACGTCTTATGAATAATTACATAATTCGTCCCTTAACTTCCATAAATGCTAAATATCTGAATTTTACCAGAAAATCACAAAATAACTGAAAATGTCTTGTTAGTGAGATATTTGCAAGCATTTTTGGGGATAAAATGATACTAAAAAGTATTAAATATTTGATGTTATCAAATATCCCTCCACTTGACTTCTGCTTGCCCTCAAACTTAATAATAGACGTTTGCTATATGTGCCATCTTTTCTTTTTGTTATATAAATACTTTGCTTTTAACCTTTTGTTTTCCACCAAGATGCTTATATGCATGATTTTCTATCTTACACACATTTTTATTTACCTTTCATGCCAATATTAGCTTTTTATTTAATATACAACACTAAAAAGTCAAAGATGTCATGCTATTTTATTTCATCCCGTATCATATAAAAATTAGTCATGTCACATAAGGTCGTCTTGTAAATTTTGAAAGCTCGCGCTAGTTTAAAAATATAGGCCTTTTGAAGAACTCTAAATATTTAAATGAAACTATAGATAAGGAAAACATTCAAAAACATTAAAACACTTTTTTATAAAATGCCTATATTCATCAAATATTAACTGTTATGGAGTATATTGTTAGACCACTTTTAGGATTTCCTTAAAGAAAAATTAATAAAAAATTAAACTTAGAAAAACAGATGGGACTACTTTTAACTACTTTCCAAAACTTGGGATGAAAGCATAACTAATGTAAATCCATTTGGACTTAGCTAGGGAAAAAAACAAAAGACTAGGATAAAAAGTGATAAGTTCATAAAACTTAAGGTGCTAAGTGTGAATATTACCCTAGTTATCATCTTCTTTAACATGTTAGCCGTCATATCTCTGTTTCTTTATGTTTTGTTTCAATCACCAAAAACCAATGTATGTTTCACTCATAACGTCAAAATCTTAAGGTCTAGAGTATATTTACATCGGTTTTACCTTAATCCACGAACTAAACATGCCTTGCATTATAAAAGCGAGGCCGAAAGAAGACAAAACAGTTGGGCAGTTGGGGGAGGCCCAACACCCCTCTGCCACCCCATTGGCTCTGCCCCTGAATACAGGGTAGGCTAAGGTGAAATGGTGTAACGAATCATATAGAGTGGTGAAAACATAGATTGGTTTAACAAGGGTGATCTAGGGGTATCTTGCACTAATAATGAGTGCAACAAAAGGGTTTATCACGGGAGGTCGACAAGTTAGTGTAACAAGTCGATAAACACACACATGTAGGTTACTTGGGTGATTTCCTAAGTGTTGCCTTCTTGAACTATCTATTCCTACTAATCAATTAGGTCTCGAAATGATGTACATGCCAAGTTTTAAAGTCTACAATACTACCGGCACACTCAATATTTTGGTGGATTATGAGTAATATGATGGAAACAGAATATTAGGCATAAATCTCACCAAGGAATAATAAAGGGTAATGTGCATTCGGCAAAGATTAATTCTGGTTATTTAAGAAAAATTTGTCAAATATTTTTTTTTAATTGGCATAATTTTCAAAGAAAACTAGAAAATTAGAAGGCAAGATCAAGTGTTTAATTAATGTGTTTCTTATTTCTTTTCCTCCTTCCAACTAGAATAATACAAAGTCCCTTTTGTATTTTAAAATAGAAGAAAAAGATATAAGAAAAACTTCCTTTGTAGTAATGTGTGAACGAGATGTTCATCAAATGAAAGAACCGAGGGAGACGATTAGATTAATCCAATCAAAGAAAGCCCAGTAATGTAAATGGGTAAACCTATTTTTCTCCACACATGTGGTTACGACGCCACACTAAATGTGCTTACGCCGTAACATATGGCTGATCACGAATTCCTCTAAACACAAACTGTTAGCAGCAACAATAATAGATAAAAGTGATAGAATCTTAAGAATTCAAATTATTTCAGACATAAATGTAAATAGTATCAAATTGTTCTTGGTTTAAATAAAAACGAAGAATCAGTCTTCATTCATGTCATCCTGATTGCGAGAAGTGGACGGATGAGCATCACCAAACATACCAAACTGACTAGCAGAAGGAGAAGGAGCAGTAGAATTACCAGGAGTGCCAGACATGAAGTTCACACCCTGCTGAACCTCAAGATCAGGGATGGACGGGACACAAGAATAGTGGGTTCCATCATAACGGGTGTGATCGATGTGGTGATAAGCTAGAAGCTGTGGCAGGTGATCAGTGTTCCATTAAATGAACCTCTCCTGCTTAGTTCACCACTGCCCAAACTCTTCGTAGAACTGGTCATACTACTCAGACATCCCCGATACAACATAATTTAGCTCATCGATGTCCTTCACCATTTTTTCTAGCCTTTCATCCATAGCTCTAAGCCAGTTGGCATTGGACATGTTGGGGTGGTGTCTTACTCCCCCAATCTCAGTTTGTCCGCCTCCAACATCATCGTCCCCAGCAACCTCGGGGATCTTAGCAACCATTTCACCAATACCCAGACCATTGTACCTGCATATGCCAAGATTAACCAACTTGGCTACACTCATAGAAGAGGTCTCAGGTCCCAATGTAACATTCATCAAAGATCTCAATGTCAACAAACCATAATAACTAGCAATCCTCCCAATCAAATGTGCCCCCACAATTAGGCTCTTCCTCTTAGACCCTTTTTCCTTATCACACATAAACTTGGACACATGCCAAGGAACATCAACACTGACTCCTCCATCTATGCTATGTAACAGAAATAGGCCATCTAGGGTGACCTTCTCCTTCCCACTATGCCTACCCGCAACAGACAGGGTGAGCAACCGATGCACTAAACGGCGGATGGGATTTCAAATTGAGGTGTATGATGGTGGGTGTCGGGTGTCATAGTTAGCACGGGTGGTGATGTTGATAACATATTGGGTGGGGTTGTAGTTTATGGGCCTGCTCTTGTAGCATGATTCATAGAAAGGTTGAAACAAGTTGTTATTCATTTCTTGATGTGTATACAGACCAAGAGCCTGGATGAACTGTCTCATGGTCATACTCCTCTTTTCCTCACCAAGCTAAAAAACCATAGTATTGGCTTCATCTAACTCCTCAATGTGGTCCTTGAAGGTGAAACTTGACAGAAACTCCATAACATACTCCCTAACAACTTGCTCCTTAATCCTAAACAGCCTATTCCAAGCTTGAGAAACAAAGCGCCTATCATCCTGTTCATAATTAACATGGAAAAATTGGTCAAGGTTTTGGAGCGCAATTCCTCCATGGAGGGAACCAAAAATCCAACCAAACCACTCAGCCTCATGAACATCTCCGAAAATGGACCGCCTCTCATCCTATTGATAATATTATTAGGAACCCTTCTCGACTGGTATCCACTCGGAAGCAGCTTGCTACAGATGCTTTGTGGTGCTTCTACAATTCAGTACTGTCCAAAGTCGAACCGAAAAACTTCAAATCTGCTGTTACTGAAGACTGCTGGTTTCAAGCCATGCAAGATGAAATCCATGAATTTGATCAACTGGACATATGGGAATTAGTGCCACCTCCGGACTGTGCAATGATTATTGCTCTCAAGTGGATTTATAAGGTGAAACTTGACGAGTATGGTGACGTGTTAAAAAACAAGGCACGTCTTGTAGCGAAAGGATATCGTCAAGAAGAAGGTCTTGATTTTGAAGAATCCTTCGCCCCGGTCGCCAGACTTGAAGCTATCAGAATATTTCTTGCCAATGCTGCCAGCAAAAACATGACAGTTTATCAAATGGACGTGAAAACTGCATTCTTAAATGGTGAGCTTAAAGAAGTAGTCTATGTTAGCCAACCTGAAGGCTTCGTTGACCCTGATCGTCCACATCATGTCTACCGTCTGAAGAAAGCTCTTTACAGGTTAAAGCAGGCACCCCGGGCGTGGTATGACACTTTGTCGAAGTTCCTTCTGGCACAAGGATTCTCCAAGGGTGTAGTCGATCCAACCTTGTTCATTCGGAAAACAGGCAAACACACTCTTCATGTTCAAATATATGTTGATGATATAATATTTGCCTCGACTGATCCCAAAGACTGTGACCGTTTTTCTAATGAAATGAGCTCTAAATTTCAAATGTCGATGATGGGTCAAATATCCTTTTTCTTAGGCTTACAAATTTCTCAGAATCCTAGAGGCATTTTCATAAATCAATCTAAATATGCTAATGAGATTTTAAAGAAATTTGATCTTCATAAAAGTGACCATGTTGACGCTCCCATGGTAGAGCGAACAAAACTGGATGAGGACCTCTCAAGGATCCCTGTTGACCAGACTCAATATCGCAGTATGATTGGATCCCTGATGTATCTCACAGCCAGTCGACCTGACCTTGTCTTTGCTATGTGCATGTGTGCTAGATATCAATCTAAGCCCACTAAAAAGCACCTTAAAGTAGTTAAACGGGTCTTTCGGCATCTTCAAGGAACCATAAATATGGGTCTTTGGTATCCGAAAGACACAGCCATGGCACTAATAGCATACGCATACGCAGATCATGCAGGTTGTCAAGACACTCGAAGAAGCACATCTTGGCAGTGTCAGCTTCGCTTGGTGATAATTTAGTTATAACTGGTCATCAAAGAAGCAAACTAGCACGTCCATCTCGTCTACAGAGGCTGAATACATCGCGATGTCTGGTTGCTGTGCCCAAATTCTATAGATGCGGTCTCAATTATCGGATTATGGCTTTGCATACAATCACATCCCTCTATATTGTGACAATAAGAGTGTCGTAGCTCTATGCTGCAACAACGTCCAACACTCCAGGTCTAAACACATAGACATCCGACATCATTTCATCAGAGAACAAATAGAGAAGGGAGTGGTTGAGTTGTATTTTGTGAGGACATTGTATCAATTGGCGGATATATTCACTAAGGCACTGCCCAGAGAACGATTCGAATTCATTCTCCCGTGGCTTGGCATGAAGAGTATGAAGCCAGAGACACTTAAACGTCTTCAGGATGATAAGGATGAGTAACGGATTTGCTTCAAGTATCCTATGTAAATATGTACATATTCAAAATCAAAAAGAAAATACAAAAATATAAAACCCACAAAAATCCATAAAAATCAGAAAATATAAACAATGAATTGGAGCTCCTTATTCTTATTAATTGCTTTAGGTTGTCTGCACTAGTTTTAAACTACAGGCTTTTAACTGTAGGTCCTCAATTAACTCATTGGCTCATTCAAAAATTCTTCTAGATCAGACAAATCTGTTTTGAGGATAAAGTTTCCTGTATAGGGGGTGGAACAAAATTCTACCCCTAAACCTGTTTTGCACTTATAAACTATTGGGACAATTCGAGTTGTTTGTTTAAGTTTCTAGATGAGTTCTCAAAATTTCTAATATTAGTTGAATTTAAGCTTTTTGTTATTTTTTGAAGCCAATCCAAACTCTTTCCTATGATCTGTAATGGCTACTTCTTTTAAATAAATCTCACAATTTTTAGACCTTGAGATCTTCTTTAAAAGACTCATTTTTCTTATATAATACGAAGTCTTGACTTCTACAGTCCTCGTAATCTGTTTTATAAGCAATAGATTTATATTAGATGTCCTTAGTCTCTTTAACAGTTGTTCATTTTGTTTCTTTAAGTATTGTAACATTTCTAAAAACAAGATGATGAAGATCAGTTTGAATTCAGTTGTTCCCAGTGTTAGAACTTGGAGAAGAGTAAGCATGAGTGCAAAGTTAGTTAGACCTTCTTCTGCTTGATCACTCCAATCATAATCACCAAGACCATCACATGAGATCAAAGCATTGGAAGTAGTTGTCTCACACTGGACACTTCTTCTGTGCTTTACATGTATCCTATTTTTTGGGTCCTTGGAGCTCCTGCACTCCCTTCAAAAGTGTCCCACTTTTGTGCAGTTGTAAACAATCACCGTGGATTATCAAACCCAATGTCTCTCAGTACCAATCACAGAAAAAAATTCATTCAAGTGTTTCTTTAAGAATCTCATTGCCCTATTGTTAGCATAAGCATCTGCCACCTTAAAGACTTTCTTCTAAATCATCAGGATTGAATTTGTTGCAGTCCTTTATGTCAAGTTAGAAGTTTGGCTAACTTACAAAGAAAGAATAGATGACAGCATCACTCAAGTTGTCAATTGTTTTGAGTTAACAGCAGTAGCTTGAGTGCTAGCAATTATTGCACCATGAGCAGTATTAACTGCTCCATTTGTACTGCTGGTGCTGTTTAAGGACACAAAGGCTACGTTTTGTATGTTTGTGCTTGAGCTTGATGTCCCTTTGACCTCTAGTTCATAGATCTTTAGGTTGTTGTAAAGATCATCCAAGCTTAATGTATCTATCTCAGGCTTGTTCCTCCACACAATGGTACGTGTGTTCCATTCTGGTGACAGACTTTATCTTCTTGTGAGATAGTTTCACCATGAATCTCCAACTGGCTGATAAGCTTTTAAAGCCTATCAAAGGTTTGATCTAACACCTCTAAGCTAGATGCAGTAAAATTTTCATACTGCTGCTTTAGAAGATTCCTCTAGGTCTTTTTAGTAGCAGCATTCCTTCTAAACCTCTTCTCAATAGCCTGCAGCAATGACTTGGACTATCTTTGATGGAGTTTATCTTCAATTGATGTTCATTAGGGGATACCCATCAATAAAGTGCTTCTTGCCTTCAAACTTTACCTCTTTGTGGCCTTTTCTTCAGCAGTTGTACGAGGTATTACTTTCTCAACACCTTCCACAAGTGTTGTTTTTGGTGTAGTGTTTCCATTCTCTATGACCTCCCATAAAGCATAGTCAACCATTTGGATGTACTGCTCCATCCTCGTCCTCTAAAGGTCATATTCACCTGGTTTGAGCATAGGCACTTTTGATGCAGCCACCATATGTATTGAGTCTTGATCCATGTCTTCTTAGCAAAGTTTCTCAAAGCAACAAGCTTTAATACCACTGTTGATCCCTTCTTGAATGGATCTTTAATTACTTAAGCTTGTGTATGTTTAGTTATGCAGATAAATCCATACACTCTATGATAGAAATATTTGTTTGATAATATAAAGATTATGAGGAATATAATCTTTTGATATAAAGAAGAATTCTTCATTGATACGTATCACTAATGAACACACAGATTAAAAATAAAAGCTTCAATTACTAATATGAAATCACTCTAACTAGTATTAGGGTTACAAAAAACCTTGAAAGCCTATAACGATATCAAAACAAAAGATTTCTAGTTTTCTCATTAAAAATATATGACGGAATGTAAATCGAAAAGAAAATACTAATGACTAATAATTTTTTAAACCTCTTTAAACCCGCACTTAAATTCTAAATCACTAACCACTTAACAAGCACTAATAAATCTACTCACTACTCATAATGAAATTTAATTTTTTAAACATAAAATAAATCTACACTAAGCATGGCATAAATCAAATAGGCAAACATATTATGAAACAATAAAATAAAACTATGCTAAGTATTGAAAAGGGATTAGAAAATGGAACCGAATTGGAGACCCGCAATTAAACAAATACCACCCGATTTATTTAGCTAAAGCAAATAATCAAATTTGGTCTAGCTAAATAAACCCATAAGCTCCGCGCCTCATGAGTAGACCGGTACCAAAACACATAAACAAATATAAACTGTTAATATTTCCAATATCACAAGGCAATTACACAATTTGTTCCTATAAACTATTTGAATCGAGGCCCACTTTTCAGATTTATTTAAACCAAGCGACCCAAAAGCATACTAAAATGATGATCAAATTAAAACTACGTGCATGCCAAAAATAATAACGTGGCCCAATTGAATTTTTTTTCATTTATAACTAAACGTATATGAGAATTCTACAAACAAAATGCATATGAAACGGAACGAATTTCAACCATTTATTTTACAGCTCGCATTAAATAGATTTTCATGAATTAGTCAAACAGAAATGATGAATTCGAACAACTAAAAGCTACGAGTGAGCAATCGGAATTAATCAAACTTCAACCAATTAAGCACTAGTAAATCAAAAATCGAGATTAGTAACTAACAAACATTTACAAATTAAGCAATCACAATAAGCAAGATTCACCATGAATACTAGATTAGCAATTTTAATAATTAAATAAGCACTTAAAACTAGATAAACTCTTAATCAATCGAAATAAATAAACGAGATCTACAACTTAAACGATTAAGATAAGCAAGATATTAAACTAGATAAGCTCAAACTAAACAATTAGCAATGGAAAACAGCAACAAGAATTAAGATCGAGCTATAAACATTTAAACTAATCAAACGACAAAGCTTAATAAGCAAATAAACTCACAAATATTCGATCTAACACTATATGCTCTCTTAAATCAAATAAGCTATAAAGAAACTTATTAAGACAGAAAATAAGAGCTTCTAACAAAACAAAAACAAAATAAGCACATAAATAAGCTAAATTCGAGCTTATTACTTTGAAAAGTGAATAAAAACTTTTGGTAATGAATCAAATTAGCTTGGAGAGCTTATAGGAGTCATTATTTTAGCTTTTAAAAACTTTTGATAATAATAAGCCTTGAAAATAAGCAAGAAAAATAGCTTAATGAATAAGCTATCATGAAATGTAGATTTAACGAGATATTAAGCAAATACGAGATCTTCAATGAATTTTAAACCAACATTAATTCATCATTACATTAAACTTGCAAAATAAGAAAGGTACAATAAGCTGGAAAATAAAAATAAGCAGTCACAAACTTAAAATAAGCTAAAAACTAAAAATCTAAACTAAAAAAAATAAAGGAAGAACTGCCCACAAGTTGAGGGGAGGCGTCTAATATATAAAGGGGTGAGAAGGGTTGAAACTGTAAATATGGATTCCCAATCCGCCTTCACACATTCGAACCAATCAGAAGCCAGGAAAAAAAAGGCGCGGATCACGATCTGACCGTTAGCTTTGTGCCACGTGGCCTTTTAAAATTTCGTTCCTCGTATGCATTAATTCCAACCGTATGATTAATTCATTATAATTCTCTCTCCTATCAATTTGAGAAGCGATATATAATTTAAATAGCTTTGCCACGTGGTGAAATCTTACTCGTCCTTCCATTATGAGTGCGCTGTCACGTGACCGTATGTGATTTAATTTCAAGCTCACGTGCCTTCGTTTATTTATGATAGAAACGCAGCATTGCACCTATCTATTTCTTGTAACAATAATTCAAAAAGAGTGCCACGTGGCTGATCATGATTTGCCAAAAGGAAGCTAGTGGAAGTACACGTGATATGGGAAGAATTATTTGTGGAGCACGTGCCTTTAATTTCTATATTTGCATAGCTAATAGCACATTGCTATCTTAAAACTTAGTTGGGCCAAGTCTTCCATTCACACTCTTGGGTCATGTGGTTAAATTATATCATGGGCTGGGCTTGTTACATTTGGACTAAAAAGAGTATGGGTCGGTCCGGCCCACTAAGTAGGTTACGGGCTGGCCCAATAATATCCGAGGGTACCGCTGGACTCGCTTTTCCATGCTCTTTTTACTGGCATGCTCAGGGAATTTTTACGACTTCATCTTAGCTTTGAGTAAAATTAAACTTGACAAAATTGAGCCCGATAAATCCCGTTTTTGCATCGTTTTCAATCCTTTTACCTGCAAGACATAAAAATACCAAACAAACATATTTGCAATATATGTAAGCATATTTTAGTATTTTTATTACAATTAATAGTGTTTTACGGGGTACAAAAGATGTATATTTTAGCACTTATCATTACGCCGTAAGGTCTACCAGGTAACGGCGTAAAGTATGACATAAACTTTATATTTTACCAAGATAATTTTATTATTATTATTATTATTTTTAATGCGAAAAATAAAAACTAAACCTTAACGGGTCGTCTCCCGGTCAGCACTTTTGTTTATTTATTGAGTCGTTAAGTTTGACTCATTTACGGCATTGTTGTTGTATTTGCTTTTTGTATCCTGTGGAACAAACTTAGAAAATATTATTAGAACACGGTTAGTCTTGAATCATTAAATAAAACTACTCCCCGGCAGCGGCGCCAAAAACTTGATGCGTATTTTCTTTTGAAATATTAACTAACCAAGTTTTACATTTATAAAACTCGTTCTACCTTTACAAACGCACTAACGGGCAGAGAACCCGATCGAGAATAGTGTAGAGTCGGTAAATCCGAGGTCGTCCCAAGAGTAGTTTATTAATGAAATAAGACTCAGAGAGAAAGATAATAAGATAATAATTTGTCACATGAAAATAAAGGAAATAGAACAAGGATATAAGGTATACCATTACCAAGTTGATCCAGTTAATTCCGTACTTCTTTCTTGGTGCAATTTATTAGTACCATAACCTAAGGTGACACTAAAATGAGACGGACATCCTTGTTTAGCCTATGATTCCTAGGTGGAATGAACCCCGAGGGGAATTGACCTATTCCTAGTTCATAGTGATTGATTCCTCTTGGGGTAAAATGCTAACCCATCTGCGACTCGAATGCTGGTCATGCCTAATACCAGAGTGATAGACAATGGTAAAAGCTTACTTCTTTACGAGAGTAAGGGCCGAAGCTAAATTGTAATTAAACCGGTGCTAAAGCTGCAAGATACTTAATTTTAGTTCCAAGATCAAGAGACCGATGTCATAGGTATACATCAAACCTCTAATGTATATGGATACTATGACTGAAGAATTGAGAACATCCAAGTGAAGTGGGCAACTTTTCACGTAGCATTCTCGCAATCCAGATCTAAGACTAACATCAAGATTCTTCAACTCAAAGCTTAATACATAATATGATAATAATAACAAAAGAAGTAAAGAGATTTAAATGAAACAAAATAATAATGATATTAAGGTGAATTACACTCGTGCTTAGGTTTAGGAAAAATGTAAGAAATGTTACGAAACACTACACATCCTAAAGCTAATTTTGTCACACGTTACATGGCTTCTTCAACCTTCCTTCTATCACTAGTGCTGCTGTAGACCTTGTTCCCAAACCCAAGAATGGGTTTAGGGAAGTTGGATGGTGAATTGTGAAGCAACGTCTTCAATTTATAGACTTTGAATGTGTTAGTGCGCAACCACAAGCCAGTTACGCCGTAACCATGGTAACACGTCATTCCATAATTTTCCATGTGTTACGGCGTAACCATTTATCTTGTTACGCCGTAATTGTTGATTCACTTTCCAGAATTCTAGAGATTGAGGTAGATACGATATTGATTTCCTTCCTTGAATATAGTTACGTCGTAACTAGTTTGGTTGTTACGCCGTAACGGTAAATATTATCAAGATTTCCTTCCATAAATGAGCTTACGGCGTAACCATGGAATGGATTGCGCCATAATCGTCCTCTGAATGTCGTGTTCCAGCTTAGGAGTAGTTACGGCGTAACTCAGGAAAGGTTTACGCCGTAAATTCTTATGAATAATTACATAATTCGTCTCTTAACTTCCATAAATGCTAAATATCTGAATTTTACCTTAAAATCACAAAATAACTGAAAATGTCTTGTTAGTGAGATATTTGCAAGCATTTTAGGGGATAAAATGATACTAAAAAGTATTAAATATTTGATGTTATCACGCGCAAGAACAATTCCCAATACGGCGTATCCAACTTCTACCATACGCCGTATCCAGCTGGATAGACATTCAAAGATACAGAGATATTTATATTTTAGGAATTAATATTTTATTGATTATAAACTTGGCGCGCACTCAAAGGAAAATATCCCAATACGCCATATTGGCCTAGCGGCGTGTCCAGTCTTTCAGACACTATAAATAGAAGACTCAAAAATGTGTTTTCAGTGTGCAAAATCATATTCTCTATACCATACACATAAAAGATGATTTTATAGAAGAAAAGAAGAGCAACCAAAGGTCAAGCATCAATCACGATTCCATAGAAGACACCGTGTAATTCCTATACTCTCGTAATCATTTAATTTTTGGTATCGTTCGGTAAAACATTTAGTTTACCTTGGTTATTTGATCAAGTTTGTATAATTACAATGGTTATGAGATAATACCCTAGGGTATTAGCCATCTTAATGAAGATTTAATGTTTGGTTTGTTTTAAAACCGATTTCTTAATTTATCGTTGAAAGTTTAATTATGTTTATCACATGATACTTGTCTACATGTTTGAATATGTGACATATCATTCAACTGGGTCTAGTTATGCCTAACATGTGAACTAGATACTGGGATAGCTCTCCATATCGTGTTTTATATTACTGGACCAATAGGATCACAAATAACGTTCTGTCTTTGTCTTTAAATTATGAGCTTAGTTGGACCGGAAGGTGACCCGTAATGTTTCAACAAGTATGTTCTTGATTAATTGATAAAGATTTGAACAATGAACTATGAGTATATAAAATACCATCAAACAGTAAGTGGGTAAAGTCCCGATGGGCTAGGGTTTGACAAGATCACCATTGCTTTAATCCCTAGATAGATTATAATTAAACTAAAAGGATGCTTTATGCGGATACGTTAATTGTGACAGGATTCAACGTGTCTAGGTCTTAGGATGATGTCCCGCCTATGTCTTAAGAATGATATGCCGTTTTGAGATAAGAAATCATTGCACTAAATAAACAAACCAGCATTTAATCGGATTTAATATGGCTAATAAGGTTTTCTATCATTTGGCTTGTACCACTCTTTTATCTTCTGATTGTTTTCTTGTATGTTTATTGTGTTTAGAATTGATTATTGTCATCATAAAACGTATGCCAGTCTCTCAGGCTGAAAACCCTCATTATCATTAGAAACGTATATAGCATAGGTTTAACAAGTAATTAGAATTAACTTAATTAGAGTAATTAAAATACTAATAGAATATAAGGTTAACGACCTCACTCTTAGTGTTTGACACCCTACTTACCATGAAACCCCGCCCGATCGGGTACACTGCCCATTAAATTGTTGTTTTAGGATAAGTTGGCTAAATATAAATTTAAAACTTGGTAATCAATAAATTGACCCTACACGACAGCACATCAGGGTAACATGCTAAAAATTTGGTTGCTGAATTATGTGCTCCAAATGGTGTGTTTCTTTAATCCTAACCTTCTCTACTTCTTTTGACCTAACGGGTGAATTAAGTCCTCTTCCTAGAAAATAAACTTCCTTAGATTCTAATTCCCAATCATTTTCTATCATCTCCATATTCGAAAAATAAACACCTAGGGATCTACTTTGTCTTAATAAACCTGGTTTAAATCCATAATGTTTCTTAGGATCATCAATGCATGGGTGATAGTAGCAATGCATATCCTTAGGGTGGAAAGACGCCACGTGGGGGTGAAGGCGATGTATAAATAGTCAAGGCATCTAATACCTTCATCCAAAAACTATCTGGACTAGGTGGTTGATGGGTGGTTCGAAGCCTCTTTCTTCTCCTAGACCTACTTCTAAGGATGGGAAACTAGGAAAGGGTTGTGGTTGAGGCTTCGATTCATTAAAACTAGGTACTTTTGTTGGGATTAAAGCTTCTTTATGCTGTTTGAAGTTACTGCTGCTTAGGTGTGTATACTGCTAGCAGAAATTTAATGAAAAATATGCTAAGTAGTTAGTACTGCTAGTTCATAGTTACTACTGCTAGTGTAACTTAGTACTGTTAGTTACTACTATACTACTTACTGTTTAATTTTTTTTACTGCTAGTATTATGTCAGTACTTGCTAGAGTAAAGTTGTTACATGCTAGAGAAGATTGAAGAAAAATAATTCCAAGTAGTTACTAACTTCCTTGTACACAGTACTGCTCTGCTGGTGTATAAGTTACTACTACTTGTTCCAGATTAATTCTGCTATTACAAAGTAGAACATGCTGAAAAGAAAAAGACTCGCTAGAAGATTTTCTCTATCAGAGAAAGGAAAAAAGACTGCTTGCTCAGATGAAAAAGAAAAAGATTGATTGGAGATCAAGATTACTTAGTTGATAAAGGATTGTTATATCTTACGAATAGTATCTTTTGAGAATTTCTAATTTATAGGGAATATATTGTAAATTGACTAGGACTCCTTGGTGTATACAAGGAGGTCCTAGGCATGAGAGTTTGATATCTTTTGTGTTTTGATAACATTATAGCGTCAGGTTTTGTAACCCTAATACTATTGATATTCATATTAATATAATGAAGCTTTGTTTGTTAATCTGTGTGATTGTTAGAATTACTGTTCTATTTCATATTCTTCTTATTGATCAAAGATTAGATTTCGCATAATTTTTGATATATTTTACAAAGTTTCTATCATAGTTGTGTAGGATTTATCTTGCATAACTAAACCTTACACAAGCTAAGAAATTCAAGATCCATTCAAGTGGGACCAACAAGTGGTATCAGAGCTTGTTGCATTGAGAGACTTTGCTAAAAAGACATGGATCAAGACTCAGCACATATGGTGGCTACATCAAAAGTGCATATGCTCAAACCAGGTGAGTATGAGCTTTGGAGGATGAGGATGGAACAGTACATCCAGATGATTGATTATTCTCTATGGGAAGTCATAGAGAATGGTAACTGTCACCTCAATAACCAAAGTTGTTGAAGGTGATGAAGACTACCAATGCTCCTCTGCATATACTGCTGAAGAAAGCACAAAAGAGGTTAAGATGAAGCAAGAAACACATTAAAAGAATGGTGCATTCCCTACTGAACAAACAATTTAAGCTTAACTCCATGCAAAGAAGCCAAGTCATTGCTGTAGGCTATTGAGAAGAGGTTTGGAGGGAATGCTGCTACTAAAAAGACTTAGAGGAATCTTCTAAAGCAGCAATATGAAATTTTTACTGCATCTAGCTCAGAGGGAGTTGGGGAGAACAAAACATTTGATAGGCTTCAAAACTTACATCAGATGGGTGATTCAATGGTGAAAGTATCTCACAAACGAAGATGTAATCAGAAGTTCATAAAAGTAAGTCCCAGAATGGACACACATACCAGAGTAGTGGAGGAACACACTGAGATAGATACATTAAGCTTGGATGATCTTTACAACAACCTGAAGATCTATGAACCAGAGGTCAAAAGGACATCAAGCTTAAGTACAAACATACAAAACGTAGCCTTTGTGTCCTCAAAAAGCACTAGCAGTACAAATGGAGCAGTTAATACTGTTCATGGTGCTACAACTGCTAGCACTCAAGCTACTATTGTTAACTCAACAACAATTGACAACATGAGTGAGTCTTGTCACTTTGCATACTATTGCAAATCAACCAAACAGTCCACAACTTGACAATGAGGACTTGCAACAAATTAATTCTGATGATTTAGAAGAGATAGACTTAAGCGGGCAGATGGCTATGCTAAGAATGAGGGTAAGGAGATTCTTAAAGAACACTGGAAGAAAGCTTACTGTTAATGGTAATGAGACCATTGGGTTTGATAAGAAACAAGTGAGTATTACAACTGCCATAAAGGGACACTGTTGCAAGAGAGATGCAGGGCTCCAAGAACCAAGAAAAATAGGATAGGGAGAACACAAGAAGGGGTTGTTCCAGTTGTGAAAGAAAACTACTTCTAATGCATTGGTGTCTTGTGATGGTTCTGGTTATGATTGGAGTGATCAAGCAAAGAAGGTCCAACTAACTATTGGCACTCAATGGTTTACCTCTTCTACATTCTAACTCTGAGGTATCGTAACTGATCAAACCCTGTTTCATACATCTGTTTAGAAAATGTTAAAATACTTAAAGGAAACAAAATGAACAACCTGATAAAAGACAAAAGGACACTAAGTTAAATTGTTTTATTACTTCTAAAACAGGTTTAGAGTCTGTATAGAAAGCACAAGACTTCTAGTTTATAAGAAAAATGAGTTTGTTTATGAGGAAGATATCAAGGTCTTAAAACGTGAGATTCATTTAAGAAAAGTAACCATTATAGAGCTTAGGAGGAAGTTGGATCTGGCTCAAAAACAAAAAGATGAAATTCAGCTAACAGTAGACAAATTTGAGAATTCATCTAATAGCTTAAGCAAACTAATAGACTGTCAGATAGTTGATAAGTGCAAACATGTTTAGGGTATAATGTTGTTCTACCTCCCTATACAGGAAACTTTATGCCTCCAAAAATTGATTTGTCATTCTCTAGTCTAGAAGAGTTTGTGAATGAGCCTATAGTTAGTGAGCCTACAACTAAGAAGCCTATAGTTGAGACTCGTGAAGCTAAGACTAGTGTAGACAAGCCTAAGGTAGTTAGGAAGAATAATGGTGCTCCAATTATTAAGGATTGGGTGTCTGATAGTAAGGAAGAAGATGTACCTCAGGCTAAGATTCAAAAGAAAACTGTTAAACCTAGTTTTGCTAAAATAGAGTTTGTTAAATCTAAAGAGCAAGTACAATATCCTAGGAAAACAATTGTTAAACAAGGTAATCAAAATAGGCTAAACATACATAGCCCTAGATGAAACTAAAGAAACTGGAATAATATGATGTCTCAGAAACTAGGAAGTAATTTTGAGATGTTTAACAAAGCTTGTTATGTGTGTGGAAGTTTTGATCACCTGTAGTATGATTGTAATAACCATCAGAGATGGTTTAACAATAAAAAGATGGTAAAACCAATTTGGAACTATACTCAAAGGCTGAATCACCAAAATTGTTCTAGAATGACTCACCCTAGTCCTAAAAGGAACATGAGTAGACTTGGAGCATGGCTTAGATCATGTTGTCTCTTCATCATACAAAGCAATGCTCAAGGGAGTCTCTTATTCTTGAATTTTCATTTCCTTAATTGTACAATAAGGACATTGTACAAACCAAGTGGGAGGATAGGAGTAGAATGACCACTTGACCTATATTTAACTTCGATTTTCTAGTTTTCTTTGAAAATTTGTACAAATTAAAAAAAATTAACATGTTTTTCTTACTAAACTAAAATTAATCTTTGTCGAGCGCACTATTACCCATTATTTCAATTGGTGAGGTTAAGCCTAATGATTTAGTTTTCATCTATTATACAAAACTCTACCAAAAATATGAGTGTGCCAGTAGTATTGTAGACTTTAGAACTTGACATGTACATCATTTCGAAACCTAATTGATTAGCAGGATGGTATGTGCTTAATTACACATACCTTTTTCCATTAAAAACGAGCCTAAATGACCAAAAACAGACAAAAACTGCCAAATATATGTTTGTTTTGCATTTGTATTGTGCAGGAAACGGATATCACACAAAAGGACGAAAAACAAAGCCAAAAACGACAAAACTGAGCACGGAATGGAAAAGTGTGAAAAGACAAAGCCAAATCGAAGCCAAAAAGTCAGCCAAGTCAAGAAGTCAACAGAAAAGTCAAACAGTCAAAGTCAAAGTCAACCCCGACAAAGTCAAGTCAACTCCGAGAAGCTAAATCAAAAAAAATATAACTTGAGGGACTGAAATTGCCAAATCCCAAAGTTATATTACTAAGATAAAAAGACAAGGGTTGAAAATGCAATTTAAAGAAAATACAACTTAAGGGGGCAAGTCTGCCAACCCCTTAAAGTTGTAACACCACAAGGACGTGTACTGCAAAGACTCAACACACTTTGAGGGGTTGT
>BQNB010067479.1:0-34188 GCA_026074375.1 Tanacetum coccineum | reverse complement strand
TGAAAGTTTTTCATACCCCATCCTTGTAAGTTCTTCAAAAATGGTAGCATTTGTCAAGCAATCCGTACCTTCCTCATCATTCAGTTGAAGGTCACATCTAATAGATGCTTCAGTAACGATTATCTTCTTCCCATCCACTAGGGCTTGTAACTGCACTTCCTCATTGACAGTTTTCACCTTTGCAGTAGCCCAGAATTATTCAATGCATGAAGTATAGATAGTGGGATTGATCGTAAGTGCATATTTGATAGGGTTTGCATTCAGAAAATCAACAATTTGTTCAAACCCTTCACTTTCAGCAGGTTTAGACAAAAATGCGACCAAATTGTGAGTATCAGCAAACTATAGGGTCGTCATTGTGTTGGGTTTTGATGATGAATGATGAAATTGAGTTAGGGTTTGTGATTAGAGAGTATATGATTGAATGAAATCGATTAAATGAGTGAATGAAACCCTTAATCGAAGTATTTATGAAAATACCCTCAACGGCATTAACGTTCACCAGCAGTTGTAAGTTATGCCTAGCAGCATTAACTTCCAACAGCAGTAGTAAGTTTATGCCTAGCAGCATTAACTTCCAACAGCAGTAGTAAGTTATGCCTAGCAGCATTAACTTTCAACAGCAGTAGTAAGTTATGCCTAGCAGCATTAACTTTGAGTTCTATACCAAACACTCTGTATATTCAACTCTCTTTTTATTTTTCAACTCACCACTTCTCTCAATTCTTTTACACACCAAATCACTCTGACTGTTTTTATTTCACACAACTCTCTTTCTGTTTTTATTCTCATAAATTCTCTTAATTCTTTTTACTCACAATTCTCTCTGTTTGTTTTTGTTCCACACATCTCTTTTTTTGTTTTTATTCTCACCAACTCTCTCAATTCTTTTTCTCACAATCTTCACAATGTTAATTATACCAGCAATATTAAGTATAACTAACAACATTAACTTAGCAGTATTAAGTATAACTAGCAGTACTAATTATACTTAACAGCAGAAACTTTTAATGACATGAATAATAGTACTAATTCATACAAAACTCTACAAAAACATAAAGAGATAAACGATTTTAAGGATTTAGCATTCCAATACTAGCAATTAAATATTGAAACCAACTTACATTAAAAGCTTTTGTAAGTAAATCTGCAACATTCTTGTCAGTATGGATTTTAACCATATGAATCAACTTCTTTTCATTGCAATCCTAATAAAGTGATATCTAATCTCTATATGCTTTGTTTTTTAATGAAAACATGATTTTTAATTATGCAAATAGTACTATTATTATCAATAAAGATTTTGGTATGCAAAAATATGTACCCAATATCAAGTAACTGGTTTTTAATCTAAAGCACTTGTCTACAGCAACTTGAAGCAGCTACATATTCAGCTTCTGTTATGGAAGTTGCAACCACGGTCTATTTCTTGCATTGCCATGATATTAATCTACTTCTAAGAAATTGACAACCTCCTGTTGTAGACTTCCTATCTAAGCTTGCTCCAGCATAATCACTATTAATGTATGCTACTAAATCAAAAGGAGAATCTTTTGGATACCAAAGGCCCAATTTAGGTTGACCTTTTAAGTACCTAAAAATCCTTTTCACAGCATGAAGATGTGAAACCTTTGGGTTGACTTGGTATCTTGCACAGGCACACACTGCAAACATAATATCAGGCTTGAAGAAGTAAGATACATCAATGAACCAATCATTGATCTATATAAATGAACATCCACTTCTTCACTATCTTCATCCTTGAGCAAAAGCTTTTGAGTTTCCATAGGTGTGCATGCTGTATTGACATCAGTAAAACCAAATTTCTTCAAAATCTCAGTCACATACTTATCTTGACTGATAAAAATCCCATCCTCCTTCTGCTTTACTTGCAGTCCTAAGAATAATGTGATTTCACCCATAGAACTCATCTAAAACTTCTTATGCATCATCTTCTCAAACTCAATGCATAATGACTTCTTTGTAGGGCCAAAAATGATATCATCTACATACACTTGAACTAACAGAATATCACCTTTTTCCTTTCTGATAAACAAAGTCTTGTCTATTTTTCCTCTCTGAAACCTATTGTCTAACAAATAAGTTGACAAGGTTTCATACCAAGCTCTAGGAGCTTGATGCACTCCATAAAGTGCCTTTTCTACTTTGTATACTCTGTCAGGGAAGTCTGGATCTTCAAATCCTGGTGGTTGACAAACATAGACTTCCTCTTCAATCTTACCATAAAGAAAAGCACTCTTGACATCCATCTGGTACACCACAAAGTCTTTAAATGAGACATTGGCTAAAAATAGCCTAATTGCCTCAATTCTTGCAACATGGGCAAAGACTTCATTATAGTAAATCCCTTCTTCTTGTGTGTACCCTTGAGCAACCAATCTTGCTTTTGTTCTTTATCACAATGCCTCTTTCATCCTTCTTGTTCCTGAAGACCCATTTAGTGCCAATAGCCCTTTTACCAATTGGTAAATCCACCAAGGTCCAAACCTTTTGTAATTCGAATTGTAGAAGCTCATCCTGTATAACTTCAATCCAGCTTGGATCCTTCAATGCATGAATTACTTTTTTGGGTTCTTCTTGTTATAGAAAGCAAGCAAATAAGCAATTTTGAAAGTCTTTATGGTTTGTTCTTTGCTGAACTGAACTAAACAAACCATGTTCTTCCAAATTCTTTGTCATTCTTCTTGTTTGGGGTGCTGAATTCAAGTCTTTAATAATTTGTTTAACTGGATGATCTTTGTGTATTCTTGTAGTTGGAATAGGATTGACAGGCATAAATGTATTTAAATTGTTCATGTCAGCCTCTGCACCAACATCTTCTTAATCATCTGAATACACAATATCTTCCAATTCAGGCATATTTGGATCATTTAGAAGTTCAATGCTTGTATTACTACTAACAACATTAACTTCTACGCCAACAGTATTAACAGTATTAACATTGTTAGTACTATTTCCATCACTAGCAGTATTAATTTTTAGTGTTGTTAACACTATCATTCTTATTAATTAGATCACCACCTTCTTTTCCTGGTTCTTCAGTAACCTTCTTTTCATTATCTCCTGAAGGTTTAAATCTGGCATCTGGAGAAATCTTTAAATTTTAAGAGAGTAGTGGATCAGCAGGCCATAATGGTAGCAGAATGTAATCTTTGCCAGGTACTGTCTCCCTTCTAGCTTTACCTGCATCATCACATGCTTTTGTACCTGCATTACCATTAGACTGATTTCCTGCAACAACTGGCTTATAATTTATTAACTTTGTTAGTGCATCAATATCAAAAAGCTAATTTGGTCCACTTCCTACAATATTAGGTGTATTCTCACTAAATTGGACATGTAGGTTCTCTTTAACTATCATTGTTCTACTGTTGAATACTTTAAAGGCTTTACTATTAATTGAGTACCCAACAAAGAATCCTTCATCAGCCTTACCATCAAACTTGCCTAAGTGATCTATGGTATTGAGAATTGTAACAGGACACCCAAATGGTCTCATAAAGCCTAAAGCTGGTTTTCTACCAAGAAAAAGTTCATAAGGGGTCTTGTTATGAGGCTTAATTACTAATACCCTATTTTGCACATAGTAAGCAGTATTAACTGCTTCAGTCCAAAAAGTACTAGGTAGCTTAGAATCAACTAGCATTGTCCTAGCAGCCTCAATTAGTGTTCTATTTTTCCTCTTAGCTACTCCATTTTGTTGAGGAGTTCTAGCTACACTAAATTCTCTCTTAATACCTTTTCTCTCACAAAACTGATTCATCTCCTTATTCTTGAACTCAGTTCTATTGTCACACCTAATTACCTTAACCCTTTGATCTATTAGATTTTCTACTCTAGTTATAAAGGACTTAAGAATGCCACTAGTCTCATCCTTAGTAGCTAGAAAGAAAACCCAACTAAACCTACTGTAATCATCTGTGACAACTAGGCAATACATCTTTTTCATTAAGCTTTTTACAAATGTTGGACCAAACAAATCCATGTGCAACATATGTAAAGGTTGGCTGATTGAACTTACTATTTTGGACTTACAAGAAGCTCTATGTTGCTTTCCCTTTTGAACAAAGCAACTCATGTTTGATAATTTTCAAAGAGTTTTTGAAGGTAAGAAACTCTTACAAGATTCCCTTAACCAGTTTATTTTCATAGTTTATATCTCTCTCTTATGTTCCAAGCCTTTTATGCCAAAGTTAGATTCACAGATGTGGCTTTTGCAAAGAGACAAGATAACTCCTTTATGAACAATATTCTTTAAATCAACACTATACATATTGTTCTTTCTAGGAACTTTAAGTAAAACATGACTTTCATCAGTTAACTTAAAGTTTGGAGATAAAATAATACATTCAGTATCATTAAAGAGAACACTATTATTTTTGTCACACATTTGTAAGACACTAAAGAAGTTAAATTGTAACTCTTTTACAAAGTACACATTCTCAAAATCTAAATTACCAGTTTTGATTGTACCTCTCCCTGTGATTTTCCCTCCTTTGGGGTTACCTCCAAAGGAAACATATCCTCTATTAATTTATTCAAAGTCAGTAAGATAGGACATGTTCCCTATCATGTGCCTTGAGCATCCACTGTAAATCACTCCTTGGTCCTGTAAATCCATATGTGGATTGCCCTGCACATGTGGTAAGAAAATTAGTCTCTTTTAGGGATCCAAGCCATCACTGACTTGGATCTGCCTTGTGCATCAATATAATCAAGCCTTTTCAGAATGGTTGATGCACTGTTGTATTTAGAAACATGGTTTATTACTTTAGTCTTTAGTTTCCAAACCCAACAAGCTAAGGCCTTAACAACATTAACCTGGTTTCCCTTAACAGCATTAAGTACTGCTTTTGGCCTAGCAGTATTAACTACTGCTTTTGGCATAGCAGTATTCACATTCTTACTACTAACAATATTAACCCTTTGATTAAAATTACTGTTTTTAGTTGCTGTTTTATTGTTAATGGGTCTTCTAACAGTTGAATGTGCTTTATTAAAAACATTTGTCATTGGTCTTGCACTATTTACTGTTGTTCTGGGTTGAGCAGTATTAACTGGTCTAGCAGTAGTAAGTGATACTAGGCCAGACCTCATTAATACTGCTTTTGGAACCATTTTTTCCTTTATGACTAAAAAGTGGGGGTTTTTGATCATTCTAGAAAAGTTATGGTGATTCACCCTTCTGAGTATAGGTTCCACACTTTTTGTGTTTTGGGGGGGGGGGGGGGGGGGGAGGAAGAATAAACCACTTTTTATTATGAAACTGTCTCTGATGGAAAAATCACAATCATACTGTAGGTGATCAAAACTTCCACACACAGTTCGAGAGGGGGTATGTTATCAGCAAACTTAGTTAAAAATCTCAAAATTCCATTCCTAAGTCTTTGAGACAATCATGTATAATCTAGTTTCTTTGGTTTCATCTAGGACTAAATTGTGTAGGTACATCTTATTTTGAGATTACCATGTTTAACAATGATTATCCCAGGAGATTTTGACTTTGCTCTTTAGATTTAACAAACTTTATTTTAGCAAAACTAGACTTAAAACTGTTTTTCTTCTCTTTGAGGGATTTGATAACGCATTAATTATACATGTTTTAGCGGCGTTATTTATATATATTTTATCATTTCTCGTGAACTTTCGATACTTGATAGCATAAATTATGTGCATGTTCACTTGAAGTCATCTCGAGCTCAAAAGAAATAAAGCTCAAGTGTTTACAGTTATTGAAAAGCAAGATAGAAGAAAAGAAAAAGACCCAAGGCTGAAAAAGACCAAAGTACGCCGTACATTTCCGTTGTGCGCCGCACTTCGACCCAAAATCAGCCTATAAATATAGACGAATTTTCATTCCAAAATCATATCTTCAATTCACTCAACATTCCATTTCCAACATCAGATACTCAATCATCTACTCCTCACTTCATTCCAATCATTTCTTCATAAACACCACAATATTTTAAAGATTGAAGATCAAATCACAAAGCACGAAGAAGAACACTATCATAGTTCTAGTAAAATAAAGGTTGTACTACGATTCTATACTTGTTACGGGGAGAATTTTGAACTATATTCTTACCCGTACATAGTATGTTTCTTGTTATTCTACTTAGTTTTGTTATGAACTGCATAGCCATAAGAGGCTAAATCTCTCATGACTACTCGGATAAAGTAATATAATGAATAAGCGTTTGGTATAATTATGATCTTGTTAATCTTAAGCTTATGTTATAATCATATCGTATCTAATCTTATCAACTTTGATTATCAACTTTGATTATATACTTACACCGGTATAGGTCGAAAGACCCGTTGTGAACTATATAGTTTTAAAGATTTGTTTTTTATCTTTATCGTCTATAATGAGAAATCTAGTTACGTTATTTGATAAACAAAATAGATTTGATATAATAGTAACTGGATTATTTGAGTGACACATTTGATCGAGTTAACTAAAGATAAGTCTTAAGTTAAATAAGTGAATTTGTGAAAACATTTTCTGACAAGAAAACACTTTTTATAAATTCAAGTCTTAAGTTTGAGATCGTAACTATTACCATTGCTTATGAATTATATGAAATTATCCGAGTAGTCATCCTCCTCATTATTGAATTCAGTTCAGTTTATTTCAAATCTGTTAAAGTTTATTTTTAGCAGATTATTCGACACTACGTAAATCCTTGTGAGACGAACTGGTCTTACCTAAAAAGATTATACTACATACGTGGGTTATATTTTTACCTGTGTGTTTCCATATAAGGGGGAATTACATATATATCCCTAATTTGCAGAGAAATTACATATATATCCAAACTAACTTAATTTTTACATATATATCCCTCATTTTGTTTTAAAATTACTGTAATCAAACTTTTAAAATAATTTTTAACACCCTTTTTTTCAAAAATCACCGTACAGTTTTCTGGCAAACTGACCCAAACCAATTCTCCTTTGGATGCATACACGTGCTTCCAACTCTGAACTTGTCAAACCATTACCTGAACCTTAACGTACTCTGAACCGAAGACTTCGTCGACGAAACAAAAGAGTTCCATTCGAACAAAGAAACAATCCACCTCAACAAACGAGAGTTGTCTACGCGCCAATTCTCAACATCAATTACTTTCGTCACTTTCTCGTTACCCTTCAAAACCTCAATCCCATGGATGATGAACCCATGTGGGTCGCCGACCGTGTTGTCGCTCCGACTCCCGGTTCCGCAATCACCATTCCTGAAATCGTAAACAAATTTGCCATTAAAGGTAACCACTTGACTCTTGTTAAAGGAAACCAATTCGATGGTAGAATCAAAACCGATCCTCACAAACACATTTTCAACCCGAAGTCCTCGTAATATGTGATTATGTTAAAACAGAGACACCGAGAATGAAGCTAACGCCTGATGATGTTTCTCTATCACTCACTTAGAGAAGCAAAAAACATAGCTGGATGATCTAAACGAAGGAACTAAGAATCAAACGAGGGATGAACTTTTTCAACCGCTCATTACCGATTCTTCTCCCCCCCCCCCCAACTCTTTTCGATAGACTCCTCAAAGAAATCAGAGCCTTTTCTCAACATGAAAACGAATCTCTAACCGATGTCTGGCTCTGTATGAAGGAAATGCTTAGAAATTGCCATGGTCACAATCTATCCAAAGGCAACATCATAAAAATCTTTTATCATGCCTTAACGAAACTGACCCAAAGAAGTGCTAAATTGCCACAAGCCGGTGTATTATTTATTCTTTATAAAACTATCCAAACCAAGCTTATTATCAGCAGTTCGCGAAGACAAAGTTCTTACTAAAGCTCGATCTGGGCTAAAAAAAACCCAAAAACAAAAACCACTCTTAAAAAAACTGTTGCTTTTTCGCCGATGAAGTAGTATAAATCTGACACTGACAAAAATATGGCCCGAATGGATGTCAAGACATGACCCATGACATGGATGCTGATTATAAAGAATTTTATGTCTCGTTCAAAACATTAAAACCTTGATCATAACGATGATGCACACACAATGTAAAGACCCTTGGTCCCGTAAAGAAGAGCCAAATTCATACAAACCATTACCGATCGTACTCGTTTTACAATGATTACCGCGACCGTGCTTTAAACTGCGTTAATTGGCGTTAAGTGAGAGAAACGATTACAACCGAAACAACTATCAGTCTAACTCTGATGATAAACCCGATATTCAAAAACAACTAAGCGATTTTATAAAAGCTCAAAACTCAACCAATTATTTTGTCAAAGATACTTTTATGGATCTAAAAAACAAACTCAAAACAACAACCAAAAATCACCAAGCCTCGATCCAAAATCTCAAAGCTAAATTTGACAGATTTGCTGACAAGCAATCTGGTCGACCTTCTGGATCTCTTCCCAGTAACACTCAACCTAACACAAAAGGTAGCTCATCTAAACCTTATCAACCACCACAAGCTCGAAACGAACATGTAAATGCCGTATTTACACGGAGTGATAAAACCTATGACCCACCTATCAACCAAAATGATCAACCTAATGATTCTGAAACTCATATAAACTTTGATAGCGATGATGAAGATGATGAACCTACACCCCAACCCAAAACTCAAACACCAAAACCAGTCAAGGAAACGCCGATACCCAAATCGTATAAACCAAAAATCCCATATCCTCAACGCCTCAGAAAAGAGAAAATGGAAGCTCAATATGGAAAATTCCTCGACATGATTCGAGCCGTTCAAATTAACGTATCTCTTGTTGATGTTTTAGCCAGAATGCCCAACTATGGAAAATTTTTCAAAGAACTCGTGAGTAACAAACAAAAAATCGAACAAATTTCAGCCGCTTTCCCGAGCGATAAAAGTTCTGCCTTACTTCAAAACAAAGTTCCACCAAAACTTGGAGACCCTTGAAGTTTTCTCATTCCATGTAACTTTAACAAAGCTTTCTCATGTAATGCTTTAGCCGACCTTGGTGCTCGCATCAATCTCATGTCGTATTCCTTATACGCAAAGTTATCTCTCGAAACCCTAAAACCTACTAAAATGAGCGTAAGATTAGCCGACTGATCATTCTAATACCCTGTTGGAATAGTTGAAAATATGCGCGTTGAAGTTGGTAAATTCACCTTCCCTGCCGATTTCGTTATTCTAGAAATGGAAGAAGATAGTAAAGTTACCCTTATGTTAGGAAGACCTTTTCTTCACACTGCCGATGCTATAATTCGAGTTAAACAGAAGCAACTCAACCTCAGAGTTGGAACTGAACGAATGATCTTTAACATCGATTATGTGATGAAACATTCTTACTCAAATGATGATACATGTTTTAGTATTGATGTCATCGGTGAAATCTTAGAAGAAGATTTTGATGCTCTTCTCGACGAAGGTAATGAAATCCTCCATTCCATCGAAGGAACCATCCTAGAAGAAAAACTCTTTGCTGAGTTCAATAAATTCATGGCAATGACAGCCGATGAAAACTCTGAATCCGAATCCGTCACCGAAGAACCACCATTTGAAAAAATCACCTTTAACACCGATTATAAGATCAAAACATCTCTTGAAGAACCTCCTACTGATCTTGAACTCAAACATCTTTCTGATAACCTGGAATATACATTCTTGGAAGAACCTTCTTTTCTTCTGGTGATTATATCATCTCAGCTTTCTGAACAAAACAAAAACAAACTCATCTCTGTTCTTAAAAGACAAGTAATCCTTTGCTTGGAAAACCACAGACATTCCTAGAATCTGTCTATCTTTCTGTAAACACAAAATTCAACTCTTAGAAGACAAAAAACCAGTTGTTCAAAAACAAAGAAGATTAAATACAAACATGCAAGAAGTTATGAAAAAAGAAATAGTTAAACTCCTCAACACAGGAATCATTTATCTAATCGCCGATATCCCTTGGGTAAGTACCATTCATTGTGTACCTAAGAAAGTTTGTATTACAGTTGTTACCAACAAAAAAGATGAACTTGTTCCAACAAGAACTTTACAGGTTGGTGAGTATGGATTGATTATCGTAATGAAGCAACCGCAAAGGACCATTTCCATTTGCCATTCATGGATCTAATGTTAGAAAGACTCACAGGAAATAAATACTTCTGTTTCCTTAATGGTTTTTCAGGATATTATCAAATACCAATCGATCCTATGGACCAAGAAAAAACAATGTTCTCATACCCTTTTAGTACATATGCTTATAGAAGAATGCCTTTCAGTTTATGTAATGCTCCAGCTATTTTCCAAAGGTGCATGCTGGCTATCTTTCATGACATGATCAAATAATCCGTCGAAGTATTCATGGACAATTTCTACGTCTTTGGAAACTCTTTTGGTAACTGTCTAAACAATCTAGATAAAATGCTTCAACATTGCAAAGATGCACATCTTGTCCTTAACTGGGAAAAATGTCACTCCATGGTAAAAGTTGGAATTATGCCTGGACAACAGGTGTCCAAAGCAGGCCTCAAAGTCGACAAAGCAAAGATCAACGTAATCTCCAAACTTCCACCCCCACTAATATCAAAGGTATTATAAGTTTTCTAGGACATGTAGGTTTCTACCGAAGATTCATTAAAGATTTCTCAAAAATCGACTATCCTCTCACCAAGTTGCTTAAAAAAGATACTCCATTCGAATTCAATGAAGAATGTCACAACGTATTTAAATTGTTAAAAGAAAAGCTCACATGTGCTCCTGTGATCGTAAGCCCAAACTGGAACCTTCCGTTTGAACTAATGTGTGATGCAAGTGATTTCGCAATTGGCAAGCAAGTCTTAGGTCAAAAAAATGGTAAAAACTTTTCACCCAATCTACTCTTGCAAAGCGAAACCTCAATGCCAGCTCACCGCACAGAACTATACAATCTCAACTGAAAAGAACTCATTGGCTAGTAGTCTTTGCATTTGAAACACATTCAAATCCTATCTGATTATCAAAGACGATCTTGCACACTATATCACTCAGCTCATAGGCACCACATAACCAAAATGCAAGATGCCTAAGCCACGCCTTATTCATTGGATACCGCTCTTACAAGAACTTGCTATAGAAATTAAAGACAGAAAAGGTACCCAAAATGTTACCGCCGACCACTTATCTTGGATTGAAAATGATGAAACAAGTGATGACAGTAAAGTCGATGATAACTTTCCTAGAGAAACTCTCATGAAAATAGACACTGAGTAGGACGAACCAAGTTTCGCAGGCCATTGCAAACTATTTGGTAAGTGATATCATACCTAAAGGAATGACGTACCAGCAAAAGAATACGTTTTTCTCTGACCTCAAACACTACTTCTAGGAGGAACCCTACATCTTCAAAGTATAATCTGATGGTATGATCAGACGCTCTGTCTCTCTAGACCAAAAACCCGAAGCGATTTAGATCAATGTCACCACGTACCCACCGGTGGACATTATGGACCAAATACAACTACTAAAAAAGTCTTAGACTTAGGTTTTTATTGGCCAACCATCATCAAAGAAGCTCATACTCAAGTTTGCCTTTGCGAAGCATGTCAAAAGACATGAAATACTTCAAAATGTGATGAGATGCTGTAAAACCCCGTATTTAAGGTCACTACTATTTCTAATCTCGTAAACCCCGTATTTAAGGTCACTACTTGTTCCGTACTTACAACTATCCTCTAAAATTTTAAATTATTCATTTTTAATATTTTAGTCGATTCTTATTAAAATCACCAATTTTAAACCCTCGAGAATCGTACAATTTAAATTTATCCGTTTTATCGACCGAGAAATCAATGAAAGCCATATTTAGCCACGAGAGCTTAATTTATTTTATTTTTATTATTTTTCATCTTTTAATTATGTTTGGCTGAAACCGAATTAGAAACCGTGTTCTTTTATAAAAATAACGAGTAAAATAGTTTTTTTTTGGCCAAGATTTAAAACGATAAATAAATGTTTAAAAATTAAAAATTTAGAATCCGTAGGCCCATCCTCTTATTTTTCCCTGTGGCCGGTAACCAAATAACTCCTCAAAATCGTATTTTCATAATTAGATCGTGTGTACTAGTTAATTTGGCCCAAAGTCTAATTAATACTTATATGATTTAACAAAATTAAGCCCAAAATTCTTTTCCTCTCCCCTTTTTTTAAAGCCGGTTACACAAGCCCACAAACCCAACATTCCATTCTTATTTATTTATGTGTCGATACAAACCAAGTTTGGAAAATCCATATCCATATTCTATATACATAAAAGATACTCCTACCCATCATACGCATGCTACAACAGTAATAAAAAAACACCCACACCAAATCCTTCTTATTCTCTCTGTCGACTAGCATGAACAAAACATACCACCGATGTAATCTTCAGACTAACCCTTTAAATCACTTCCATTCTACTTCAAATCAAACCTACACTAAACCCTATTCATCCCTTTACACTAGAAAACATCATGCAAGAATTTTAAATGAAGAGTCTTTGTTAATAAGAGAAGATTCTTGATTTTAGGGTTTTGTTTAAATTAAAGGTAATAGAGTAACAAGGGATATATATTGAGTGTGTAGAAGATATTTTGATTGTAGTTTTGGGTGCTCTTTGGTTCGATCTCAACCCTAAGCAAAAAGGAGTGTTTGTGTTTTTTTGATCAACTTTTGTCTAAACAAATCACTCCAGAAAGATTTTTATCTTATTTTTGATTTTTTTTATTTTGATCCATGCAAATGGATGTTTGATTATGAAAATAATTATATTTTTATGTTCATGAGGGTGTTTGTCAATTAGTGTGGCATTGCAAGAGGTTTGGTATTATTAAGAATGATGTTTGGATGAGTTTGGGTGTGAATAATTAGGACTGGTTTAATTCAGTAGCAAGATAGATGTGGTACGAATTATTTTTTTGGCTTGTGGCTTCTGGAAATATCAGATAAATTAAGTAGGTTATATGATCTAAGCTAGAATGGCTAATTGATAGAGCTATATCCTCATACGGGATGAGTGAGATAATGGTTTGGTTTTGAAAACAAAAACATCAAGTCTGTACCTTTTTTTTGGAAAACGAGCTTAACTTTAGATTTTTGGATGAAAGTGTTGGGTTTAAAAACATGGTTCAGTAGTACACACCTTAAGCTAACATCTCCAAGTGTATTAACTTTAATAGCTATCACGGTTTGGGAACTACGCCAAAATTGGTTTTTGGTCGGAAAACTTGGGACTGCTGCAGACCAGCACTATAAATGAGTTATTTGCAGCAAACTTTTGGCCTGAGAAGGTCTGAATTATTAATGGGATTATAGAAATAAGTTCAAGGTACATGTGTCAAATTGAATAGGGCGATATCTCCTCCGGATGAGTGAGATATGACCATTTTATGGAAACTAGACGATTCTGAAACATTGTTTGGAAAACAAGTTAAACTCCATATTTTTGCACTAAAGAGTTCGGTTTTTAAAACATGGTTCAATAATAGACATATTAGGCTAACACCTCCCTTTGGATTCAACTTCAAAGCTATTATAGATTAGGATTTATGGCCGATTTCGTAAGTGGTTAAAATTCAGTAAACTTTCTGGTTTGAGTTATTGATGGTAAAAAGTTATTTCCTATGGATTGATAAATAATTGGTTGACGAGGCTTAAGTTTCTGGAAACTAGACTCAAAGGTATTTCTAGGGGTGAAAGCCTCATCCTTATACTTTTTATAGCTAGAGGCTATGTTACATGATGTTGGTGTAAATTCCAGAATCTGTGATTCCAACGTTTTGTTTTGAATAATAAAAAGTAAGGAGACACATTAGTAAAATAAGATTAATAGAGTCGAAACTTAGAAGATGACTAATTAATTTATATGCAGTTGAATACCAATTATATGATGAAAATACCTTGGTTAAGTCATTAGGCAATGCCACACATATCTTAGAAATATATCTCATGATCATGTTTATTATTTATATGTATCTATTTTTCTTTTCTTATAATACTAATCGCGCGTCACATCTTAGTTCGCGAATAAAGTCGTAGTACGTTCTTCACTTAGTATGATTTCCCTTCGCTTTATCAACTTCTATGACACGTGAGTTCATAGCCTCGCATTAATCTTTTTTATGTTTTAAAAACCCGCTGAGGGAAGATACATGCATGTTTTTAGAAAATCAACACATTGTGAACTTATTATGTGAACGTTGCTAAGAGTGGTATGTTGTAGCCCCTTACTTCATGGACCATGTAATCTATGATAACCGGTAAACTTATGCAATAATAATAGATCTATTTTGGCCTAACAACCTGTCTGGCGTGTGTTCCTCGCGAGGGCATACATAGACATATTGTATTTAGTATTGGGAATGTGTAACACTATCACTTCAGGTTGAGCACATAGTTAAGGTTCGGTTCGTGGCTCTAGCATCGTTGTGATTATTCTATGAACTAAATGTTTTGCTATGCTTGTGTTTCAAAAAGAATGTTTATAAACTCGTGGGATTCTTGATTTGAATGAGACAAAAGGAATAAAAAAAGAATGAAACAAAAGGACATAAATCAAATATGGAATTCTTTCAAAAGATGGAAGAATTTTGAAGATACATAGACGATACCTTATTACAGATAGAAGCTTCAGAAGATAAACCATAAATGTCAAAAGATTTAACTGAATAATCTTTATGTTAACTTCCTTTGTAAGTCACGATCTCTTTATATAAAGATATCATAGACACATTAGTTTTATTATCCAAAAAAGTATGTGTGTGTACACAAAGAAAATGAAGACCTTCTATAGTGATGGATGTACCTTAAGGTAATCCAGGTTTTCCTGATCCCTTTTACTGATATAGTATAGGGTAACTGTATTATTCTGAACAAATAATAAGAGGTGCTTGGGGAAACATTTAATGATAATGTCACACCCCCAGTACGGGGAGCGCTGTAACGGAATACGTGTCCGAGGGCGTGACGTCATCATAATCCGAACACAAGGCACAAGAGAACGACCACTAATGGACGTTTTGAAAATCATAACTCGTTGCATTGTTTAAAGATAAATAAGTTTTACATAATTTAAAAGAAATTAAACATTTGCGGAAGCATAAGTAAAATGTAACGTGAAGCAAATATTTGGTTTTCAAAAGACAACAGGTAATGATATTTTGCTAAGTCATGAAAGAGTATCATATTGCACGTAGACTCCATATAGCACATCAGAGAAGTCCCCAAAGGCCTAAGCACCTGAGAAAAACATGCTAAAACGGTCAACATAAAGTTGAGTGAATTCATAGGTTAAGTAAAACATTATATGACCAAAAAACGTTTTAGTGAATACAGCTTCACTCACTGGTTTATTAGAAAAATATTTTAATAATCATAAACGTTCAATCAAAGAGTAGTGTGGACCACAAGTTTACAGGTACGCACGTGACCGTTATAGAAGATATAACTTACACGTACTAAGCTCATGCCCGAACTATTATAACGAATACAATATCATCTGCATGAAAGTGTATACAGTTGCGTAAGCTCATACACCGAAGCTAATTAAGGGTCAACATGGCATTGTTCATCCCTGTTGCAAAAGAATTCCTGCCCTAAGTTGGTGGCCCAGAACCAAAGACCACATAAAGTATAATCGACATGACATATATCCGTTATGTTTCTTCGTTAAGTGGAACCAACGGAGATTGATAATTAGTCCCAATGAGATCTATCTATTCATCTCGCGCTCGCCGTCAACCGACCCTTACAACCGTCGAGAAATTAACATTCATGCTAAGGTGGGCAGGAAGTTTGGTTGTAAAGCAACTTTGGCAACACGTAACTTAGGATATTTAGACTGAACACGTTGTGTCTCAATGAAGAAATAACCATTTTATTCATAACAACTTTAAGTACTTAATCCCATAAGTAGAAAGAGTGTGATATCAATCAAGTAACCAAGTTTGTAATTAGTGTGTAAACGAGTTTGAAATTCGGTAACGTAAACAAGTTTGTAAACGAGCATGTTTCTCACCCCAAAAGATAATAAAACATTTATTCAAAACGAGTAAAATGTGGGGCTATGAACTCACAAAGTATTGAAAGGTAATTGTACTGTAGTAAAATATACAAGTTTGTAAACGAGCATGTATTCCCCTCGCGGGTTTATAAAACATTGAAAAGATTGAAATGCGAGACTATGAACTCACCTTGATGTTGCAGAGCAACTAGCAGAAATGCAAATAATAAGCACGGCACAAATGGAGAACAGAATGGCTCGACCAAGAAGATGCAGCTTAACTTAACGGCTAAGACCCATTAGCTTGGGTTGATGAATTAGGGTTTTCCGATGGATGAGCACATCAACGCGACACGTTGATAAGGGATTTGGATTTCAGGTTGGATGAGTTTGGTGGTTGGTTAAATAAAATAAATCGAAAAACACACGCAAAGTATGTAATATATTCCGTATATATTACATATGAAAAAGAAACAGTTATGTAATTCATATGACGAATTATATAATGAAGACAAACATTCAAAAGGAAAAGTCGTAGTATATAATACTTTACAAGTATTATATAAGAAACGTGGTTAAAAATAATGGTAATAATATAATTCGACGCGTTTTCAAAAGTCACCAATTAAATTAATAAAAAGTTCATGCGTAAAAGTAAATACACGTTTTAAAGTTACGAATTGAATAAAGGACGTTTTTAAAGTTTTTACAAAACTTATTATTTTATTTATTAGAATTATAAAATATATGTTATATATATTAGTGTTTCGTTGCGAGTTTTAACTAAACTAGTTGTTTTGTTTGTAAAAGTATATCTTTCGTTCATTTAACGGTTTATTGTATTATTATAATAAAAATATTAAGACTATGATTTAATCCTCCTTATCGGGTTTCCAAAATAATAAAAGTGTTAAACGAATAGTACTAAGTATATAAATTTTTAAAAATTTCGGCATGACCTAGTCGTTTATACGACGTTTCCATATTTGTCAAATTTCAACGTTTTTCCACTAAACCAAATTCATGTTGCAAACATCGATGTGTTTCAAAATATATTCATTTAAACAAAATTAATCAAATGAATAAACAAAAGTAAATTAAAATAAAAAGAATAAGATAAACAAAACCAAACACACCCTACTGTTGTAAATCAACAAACCAAACGCCCCTTTGGCTTATAAAATTCAGTAACCAAACACCCCTTACGACTTTTAAATCTATATCCAAACGCGCCCAGATGGGCTGTTAAACTCTTAACCAAACGCACCCCTTGTGGTTCGTTAACCACAGACCCAAACACACTTTTACGGCTGAACCAAACGCATAAACCAACGCCCTTTAGGGGCTGCTGTACCAAAACCAAACGCGCCATATGGCGGTTTTTCAGCTAAACCCAGGTCCAAACGCACCCTGGTCGGTTGAGACCCAAAGACAAACACCCCTATGGGGCTGTTAAACCGGAAACAAACACCCCTTCGGGGCTGTCCCGACCAACCAAACGCACCCTAGCTGCTGTTGCAGCCAAACGCACCCTATGTGGGTCTAACCCGAAACAAAATGCACCCTTCGCGGCTGACCAGGAAACCAAACGCACCCTTTATGTAAAAATAAAAATTTTAAAAAAAAGAAATATACGAGGTGTAGTGGTGGTGGTACGAGGCTGTGACAGCCGCGGTGGTAAAGGTTTCGGTGGTGGTGATGTACGACAGAGATGGTGATGTTGTTGTTGATGGGGTGGCGTAGAGTGACAGTGGTGAAGGTGGTTTCAGCGGTGGTTGTTGGTGGCTGAGAAAAGGTGGTGCACATGCTCGTGGAAGATGGAGATGGGTGGTAATGATGAAGGATGGGCGGCGGCTGTGGTGTTGCGGCCGGAGTGTGGAGGCGGTGCAGGCACCGTGGTGTTGATGTTGGTGTGGAGACAAAGGTGAGGGTGCGGTTGATAGAACAGCGGCGGGTGGGCCGTGCGGTCCGGCCGGAGATGATGGAAGCGGCGCCGAAATTTTTATTAGGGGAAGGGAGGAGTGTGTTTAGGGTTTGGTGTGTGTGTTGTAGTGAAAGGAAAAGAAATGGAAGTGGTAAATTTATATAAATATTATAAAAGTTTTTTAAAAATTTTGGAATATTAGATATTAAATATTGAGGGTTTATTGTGGTAACTTTTTAGTATAGATTTTTTTTTGATAAATAACAGTTCGACTCGATTGGGCTATTAACCGGATGAATTAAATTACAAAGTTTGCGCCGTTGTGTTTTTTCCAATTTATTTTTCTGATAAAACGAGTATTTACTTGATTATATTAAATAAATGTTTTTTATAAAATATGACTAAAATCATTATGATTATTTATTTATTTGGTACCATTGAGTGTCACGGGCCAGCTTCGTCAGTAAGATTTAAAACTTTAATTTGAACATTCGTGTTTTAAAATAACCGCTTTTGAATAAAATATTAAATAATTTATTAAATATTTTTATTTAATAAAAAGTGATAATTAAATATAAATTTAATTATTTTTGGGTCGGTACGAGTTGCGTTCAAAATTTTTGCGAGGCTATTTCAGTCATTTTCTGCTTGGTTTCAAGTCTCGGGCAAAACTAAAAAGTTGTTCGGAATGTTGTTTTACATCAAATTGCTTTAGAGTCCGAATCGTGAAAACGAAATTTAGCGGGTCGTTTTTTTTTTTATAAATCAATTTAGGAATAAAATATATCTTCTCGTTTTCGAGTTAAATAAGTTAGAAAATAAATTTGCAATGAGCGATAATAATCGAAATTATGATTTATTATTAAAAATGTTTCAAAAATATTAAACCGGCTACTCGGTAATGCGTTTTTATGTGACCGTAAAAAGGTCAAAAGGTCAAAAGTAAGTCGGAACAAAAAAGTCACGGTAAAATAGTAATTTAAAATAATCGGAAAATTGCAGTGGTGCTGACGTACCTACCCCTTCAAGAAACCCGTCCCGGGATTCGATTTTTGTTAACCTATTGTGTGATTAGAAACATATTTAGGATTTAGCAAATCCGTTTTTAAACATGGCGTTGAAAATTTTATTCAGCAAAATTCAATGTTTTGACACTTCTTTATATACAAAATTTTGGCTAAGTTTGACCAGGTTATTTAATTCATCAACATGAGTATTTTAGAAAAATATCATTACCCAGTTTTGTGGTTGATATAACCATGAATATAAGAAAGTCTTATAGATAGTGAAAACATAAAAGGAGAAACGTGTAGACGTGTTGGGTATGTCAGAATAAGGGTTTAAATGTTTTAGGCATAGGTATCTGTAGTGACCCAAGAGGTGAAGTAAGGCTAAAGGATGTAAGTATTCAACTTACTTAGAAAGTACGAGAAAGTATCGTGACTCAACTCGACCTTAAACCAAAGGAGGAGAATAAAATATAACGAACGGCTCTAATCGCGACTTAATATAGATGCGTCGTATAACGAGAAATAATAATAATAATAACGGAACGTTGCACACAACGTTTAGTAACGAAATAGACAACCATGTATGTTTGTGCTTTAGTTTAGTCAAACACAATTGTGTTGTTATTGTTAAAACGGACTTAATATAAATTTATAAAGATGTCACGACGTTCTTACGAAAAGTTACTATTTATAGAAAGTTTTCATTTTAGGAAAATTTTAATTTCTAGACGTTAGACACATCCCCTAATTTAATCGTTATCATATATCACCAAAAACGAACTATTGCAAAACCATAGTCGTTTTAACCAAAATACTTAGCTTCAATATATAATATAAAATGTAGTTTATATTTTATAAATAACCAACGACAACGACTTAATCCATTTTATAGAAAAATTTCCTAAAACTGTCGTTTTTGAATAAAGAAGCTCACAAATAATGTTACAAAACTTTCGACACTTCATAAACCTTACGAGACATTTTTAAACGGCCGTTTTAAACCCCCACAATTAAAACTCCGAACCAACAACTATGATTTTTTATAAATCCGACAAACACACAATGCCATGGTCTACCAAAAAACATCATCGCAACAATCGAGACAACGACATCCAACGAGAGCACTGAAAAATCCGTGGATCACACCAAAATCCATCCCAAACACACAGGAAGACAAGCCCAAAATCAATCACAGCTCATAAATCAATCCACCCGATCGTACCTCTGTCATAGCCCATGAACTTGACCATAATGCCTACAATATTTTCCAACTATACAAAATTTCTTTACTCCAACACCAATCAACAAATTCACTATAATTCAAGCATATCCTTATACCGTCTCAACCCGCCAATCTTGTTGCAACACACAACAACTCAACAAGAACAATATATATATCCGAACATCATCAAAATCTTTAATAAAATACTTTCATTCATTTTAATAAAAAGTAAAATCATAGCAAAAACACATGGAGTCCCGAATCAAAAGTATAAGAAAACATAGCAACGTAACTATAAACAAACGGTACGAAATGCTGAGAGTATGACATTTTAGAAACAATATCCACAGAAATAAAGTCAACGGATAGAGAGGACTTCGCGGAAGAGCTCAGGAGATACTGACTAAAAATAACGTACTTCAGATCTTAGTTCGATCGAGGAGAAATCAAATCCATTAGCTAAAAAGCGCACAAGTCGGTTAAATCCACCAACAGTTCGTGATCACAAGGTTTTGTAACGGCAAGAGTAAAAATTTTAAGAGTGAGATAAGATAGTTCAAGTGAGGTCTTAAGGTTCTGCTGAATGGTAAGACGCTATCGCGTTTCTAATCTTTTTTTAACGGATTTCGGTGATTATCAGTTTCGAGTTCATACTTATGTCATATCGGTAGTGTTCCCAAATCTATAGGTCGTGTGTCGAGTTGTTCTTCTCATGAACTTTCAGTTAGTGGTAGCTAATCCTTAGGTCGATTTTCGAGACATCCTCGCAGTTGATCGAAAAGATCGTCTATACTAGAAAACGGGTAACGGTTAGCTTGTTAAATTCTCGGCTTGTCGGTGTACATCCTGAAGGATCCATTAGAGGTTTTGTCGATACGAGGATCTCATAATTCACGTGATTCTATCTCCCTAAACGGTAAGTATATCGAAGAAAATCTTATAGTTCTATTGGTTGTAATCCAATTAGAGTGATATGCTCATTACATTCTAGAACCTTTCAATCTGTAATTTCCCTGACTACAGGAAGCATGATTTAGTCTCTCAGCTAAAGTTGTGGTGTTTCCACATGCTAAGGTTTAAGAAAAGCTACTTAATTATGACGCTTACGGATGTGAATACTGACTGACACGACTCATGAATACGCACGCAAAATATTAATAAAACCAAGTACAATATAATCTTGTTGACAATGTAGAGGATGGAACATAAAGGTAATTTGACAAAAATTTATGGTGACTACTCCCAGCATAGCATGGTCCTTCCTGAATTATCCATAGTTGATCAGGTTATGCATAATTTAGGAACTAACGATGAAGTGCTCATTTCGTCAAACAAATATTATGTTAAAGAAAGATCTTATACGGTGCAAACGATATAGTTTATGAGATAGCAAAATAGTTTGTGGTAATGAAAACAGGGTTGTTTATATATCGACGCAAGATATTTTGTAAGATAACGGAAAATGTTTTATGAGGCGATAACAAAAATAGTTTACAAGAAAGTTACGTGACGGTTTATAATGTAATGGTAACAAATGGTTTACGAGTTGACAACCCAACAGTTTATAAAGTGGCAACGTACTGGTTTATAAAAGACACGAAGTAGTTCATAAGATGTTGCCGACATATTTCATAAATTGACAACGAAATAGTTTATAAATGACAACGAAATAATTTATGAGGTGACACGAAAACAGTTTGTAAGATATCTGCAAAATAATTTATAATAGGGTAGCAAAAGGGTTTATAATTAACCGTAAATTAGGTTATAAAATGAAAACGAGTTGGTTCATTAATTTATATACAACAAATAATGTTCTTAGATAAAAATTAAGAAAATTATGGTAAAATGTAGACAAAAAAAACGGTTCATAGAATGATAGTCAAAATAGTTATAAGGTGTTGAAAAAAACAAGAAGCTATTCGCAAAAGGTTTTGTAAACGGGTTTTGGTAATATAGTTCAAAACGCGACGACAACTATGTTTTATTAAGGACAGGTCACTAAAATAGGTCATTAGGAACCCATCCAATAGTTAATAACGAATAAGACAGATTACATAGTAATATTGCAGAAATGGGTTTGGCAATAAGACCGGTAACAACCTCAAGGAGTACTTACATATAATTTACTAAAAGAGATCTTGAAGTGACTAACAAAATCATCATACAATCAATTGAACAAATATTTAAGTTAAATCTACACACAAAACACGAGAAATCCATGTGGGATATTTGGGGCTAGTAAGATACTAGTGCAACACTCTTAGAGATTACATCTGATCTACTATGGTTACACTAAATAGGGAAAAAACTTTCCTTAATACATCATGTTATATTTGACGGTGTTAGATCTCCCAACGAGTATTAACCTCCTAAATCAACGGTCCCCGCAAACGGTTCATTTCAGATTTCTAATTTGCCACTGCGGCCTCTAAGTTGAATATCGAAACGGGTGTCCTACAATTCCTACTCACGCGGCCAACACTCTTGTAGTTACTGCACTTCACAGTGCAGTGTGGTTCAACTTACTTTTGTTGTAGAAGGAAAATTTTGCTACATATCCGTCCCTATAATTTGGTTTAGCAATGTAAGCTCTCACGGCCTTTTGTCATTTATTTTATTGTTAGCATTCCTTACTACCTTGGTTTCCTAAGGTACGACCTAATCCATTTAGTCGCGAGCCATGTGGATTCTTTTCTCATAAACAATATTAGCTTCGATAGCATTAGCAATTCGTTGGGTTACAATACACTCGATCCTCGTGGAACTCATTCCTTGTCTTGTCGTCGGTATTTACTTCAAAATCGAACGGGGTAAAGGAAATGAAATAAGTTAAATAAATGAATAAGTATAGACTAATTTATACAATTTATTTATTTAAATGAAGAGGCGTTACAATCCTTTCAAATAAAGAGATTATAAATTAGCCTACTTAATAATTTCTGATGCAATACGCGTACTCACAAAATCTTCAAGGTGGTGGATGAAAATGCGATGCAGGCACTCTAATGAGTATGGGACGAGTGTTTAAAACTCGTCTTCGGAGACGGGGAGTAAAACAATTAGGGAAGATCGACATAGAGTTTAAAATAGCTGATGAGTACACGGTTAAAGTAAATAAGATAAAGGTCTTTTATGAACGAGTTTACATAGCAATTACCAAATTAAACCTCCAGTTACAAGTCCCGCCCATACAAGACTCGTGAAACTTAGATTCACACATAGTTCCATGTAAACATAACCATGTTGGGTTTCACGTAATACGATATTGTATAAGGTTATGATTAATAAGTTCGAGACCATTGCATCGCTCACAATGTCTTAGATAAATTTTAGAGACCATTGTGTCATCCACAATGTCTTAGAAAGGTTTAATATTTATATAGACAACTTCCATATAAGTAAATAGAGGAATAAACGTAAGGCGAACGTAAACCGCGGAGAAGAGATAACCGCAAAGAAAAGATAACCTCAGAGAAAAGATAACCGCAGAGAAAAGATAAGCGTAAGCTCATAGCAAAAACACGTATAAGGCACACATAAAAGCACGTAAGGATCACATACTGGTTATAGACCAGACCTAGATATTCTACCTAGATATTCTACCTGGTTCTCTATAACCTTGGCTCTGATACCAATCTGTCACACCCCCAGACGGGGCCTGGACGGAATACGTGTCCGAGGGCGTGACTTCATCATACTTCGAACACAAGGCACAAGAGAACGACCACTAATGGACGTTTTGAAAATCATAACTCGTTGCATTATTTAAAAATAGATAAGTTTTACAAGATTTAAAAGAAAGTAAACATTTGCGGAAGCATAAGTAAAATGTAGCGGAAGCATAATTTAGTTTTAAAAGATAGCGGAAGCGAAATTTATGTTTTTCAAAGACAACGAGTATGATAATTTGATAAGTCTTGAAATAGGGTATCATATTGCACGTAGACTCCACATAGCACGTCAAGAAGTCCAAAGCTATACACCTGAGAAAAACATGCTAAAAACGGTCAACATAAAGTTGAAGTAATTCAGAGGTTTAAGTAAAACATCTTACGAAGGACAAAAACGTTTAGGTGAGTACAGCTTCACTCAAAGTATTACGAAAAGTGTTTAGTAATTGGAAATGTTCAACCAAAGTAGTGTGGACCACAAGATTTCAAAGCATATGTGACAATCTTAGCAGTTTACGATTTCACATACAAAGCACATGTGACGGTTATACCAAATACAACTTTACATGCATGTGATCGATTGTTGCGCATAACGACAGCTCATGACAACCGACGTCTAATAACAACAGGGCATAATCATATCATGCCACATAGAACCTGCCCTTTACTCTGGTGTCTCCAACCAAGACCATCACATCGCACATCTACATGACATATATTCCGGTTTGTTCTGCAGCATATTTAGAACCAAAGCAGATAGGGATCATTAGTCCCAATAGATCTATTTACGCATTCGCGCTCACTTAACTAATCCAATTGGCCATAGGTGACTAACGGTTCATGATAGTTCGGGCAATAGTGGTTTTTAGCAAAACTTAGGCAACACATAAACAGGAAACGATAACAGTAAACACTTGTGTCCAATGTAAAAGTAATCAACGTTTTTGTAAAAGCTTAAAGCACTTAAATCCATAAGTAAAAACAAGTGTGACATCAATCATGTAACGAGTTTGTAATCAACGTATAAACGAGGTTGAAATTCAGTAACGAAAACGAGTTTGTAAACGAGCATGTTTCTCACCCCAAAAGTAGTAAAGTATATGTAAAACAAGTAAAACGTGGGGCTATGAACTCACCTTGATGTTGCAGAACAATTAGCAGAATTGCAAATAATAAGCACAGCACAAACGGAAAACGGAACGGCTCGACCAAGAAGATGCAGCTTAACTTAACGGCTAAGTCTCACTAGCTTAGGATGATGAATTGGGGTTTTTCAATGGATGAGTACGTCAACGCGACACGTTGATAAAAGATTTAGATCTCAAGTTGTAATAGTTTGGTGGTTGGTTAAGTAAAATAAATCGAAAAGAAAACGCAAGGTATGTAATATATTCCGTATATATTACATATGAGAAAAAGAAACAATTATATAATTCATATGGTGAATTATATAATAAAGAAAAACAACTAAAAGAATAAGTTGCAATATATAATATTTTACAAGTATTATATAAGAAACGTGAGAAAAATAATTGAAACAAAATAATTCGACACGTTTTCGGAAATCACCAATTAAATTAATAAAACGTTCTTGTATAAAAGTAAACACACGTTTTAAAGTTACGTATTATGTAAACGATGTTTCTAAAACTTTTGCAAAAGTTAAGATTTTATTTTCTAGTCGGGAATTTATAAAATAATATTTTATAAATTAGTATTTCGTTTCCTCGACGGGTTGTAACCAAAATAGTTGTCTCATTTGTAAAAGTATAGTTTTCGTTTGTTGTCGCGTTATTGTATAATTACATATTAAAAATCTTAAAAACTATATAACTTCGTCCGTTTATCAGGTTTCTAAAATAATAGAATTATAGTGCAAATTAATAAGTATAGAAAATTTATAAAAATTTTGGCATGACCTATTCGTTTATAAGACGTGTCCATTTTTACCAAAACCAATGTTTTTCCACTTTCAAAACAATCCGTGTTGCAATATACGTGCGTGTTTAAAAATATATATATATAGAAGAGATCGAACAAAACAAAATAGATAAACCAAACACCCCCTTACGGCTGTTAAACAACCAACAAAACGCACCCTACTCGGCTAAACAAAACGCACCCTAACTGCAAAAACAAACACCCCTATTGGGCAGTTTATACACAAAAACAAACTCCCTTTTTCGGGTAGTTAAATCGCAGCAAACAAACTCCCCTTTAGGGGCTGCTGTCCGCAGAACCAAACGTACCCCTTGGTGCGGTGAATATCACAAAACAAACACCCTTGTGGTGTTAACAGAAAAACCAACGCACCCTTTTTGGTTACGAAAAAACCAAACAAAACGCACCCTTATGGGTGACTGATAGAATCAACGCACCCTTTGGTGGTGTTCTGTCAAACCCGCACGCACCCTTAGGTGGTGCTGCTGCTAAAACCCAACGCACCCTTTTTGGTGGTGGTGGCGTCGAGGTAGTGACAGCGGCTGATGGTTGATGGTGACGAGGTGATGACGAGGGTGATGCGAAGGTGGTGGTGCGACTGGTGGATCGGTGGTGGTGTGGTGACGGAGATGAAGATGATGGTGACGGTGGTGGTTCAACGACGGCTGAGCCGTGGTTTCGGTAGCTGTGAGGGTGGTACGGTGGCAGTAGGGGTGGTGGTTGTTGTAAGGTGGAGATGGGGGAGACGAGGTGGTCGTGGGAGAGGTGGTAGTGGCTGTCGTGGTGATGATTTAGGTGGCGGTGGGTGGCCGAAATCCGGCCGGGATCTGGCCGAAAAAATGGTGGAGGCGCCGGAAATGAGAGAGAGAGGGAGAAGATGTATGAGTGTGTGTTTAGGGTTAGGGTTATAATGAAATGAAAACCCTAGTTTCCATCTATTTATACTTAAAAGTATAAAATAAATGTGGCAAGTGCCACAAAGATTAGGGGGTGAAGTTGAAGATATAACTAGAAGGACCAAGAGTGTAACTTTTGTTAAATAATGGTTCGGGCCTCGTTTCGGTAAGTTAACGATTGATTTAAATTACGAAAATTGCGCCATTGTTTTCCAAATCATTTTTCCTATAAAAATGAGTATTTACTTGACTATATTTTATAAATGTTTTTATACAATTTATTTAATGTTTATTATTTATTTGATAGTCATTGGATGTCCCGGGTAAGCTTTGTTCCTAAAAATACAACTTTGACTCGAATATTTGCGTTTTTAAATAAACGTTTTTCAATAAAACATTAAATAATTTAATAAATATTTTTATTTATTAAAAAGTGATAATTAAATATAAATTTAATTATTTTTGTGTCGGTACATGTTGTGTTCAAAATTTTTGCGAGGGTATTTTAGTCATTTTGTGTTTGTTTTCGGGTTTCGGGCAAAACTAAAAAGTTGTCCAGAATATCGTTTTACATCAACTTGCTTTACAGTCCGAGTCGTGAAAACATAATTTAGCGGGTCATTTTTGATAAGTCAAATCTTCTCGTTTTCAAGTCAAATAAGTTTGAAAAATAAATTTATAAATGAGAGGTAATAATAATAAATATGATTTATTATTTAAATACGTTTCAAAAAATTTACCGGCTACGCGGTAATCGTTTTTATGTGACCGTAAAAGGTCAAAAGTCAAAAAGTCAAGTTGGAATCAAAAAGTCAAAGGGTAAAATAGAAATAAGTTTAGAAAAATAAATTTGAAATGAGCGATAATAATAGTAATTATGATTTATATATTTAATACGTTTTTCAAAAATTTACCGGGCTACAGCGGTATTCGTTTTTTATTTGTGACCAGTAATTAAAGTGTCAAAGTCAAAAGTCAAATCGGAACCAAAAGTCAAAGGGTAAAATAGTAATTTAAAATTCCAAAAATTGTTGGGTGTGACATTACCTACCCCTTAAAAGGAATCCCGTCCCGGGATTCGATTTTTGTTAACCGATGGTGTGTCCAAGAAAAGATTTAAGATTTTAAATAACTAGTTTTAGACATGACGTTGATACTTTATTCAACAAAATTTGATGTTTCGGACATTCGTCTCTCCTCTCTTCACAGATCTCATTGTTGGTGTGTGTTCGCGTTGCTCAGTATATTTAACCCATCAAAATAGGTATTTTAGAAAAATATCATTACAAGTTTTATGATTGATATAAACGCGTTATAAAGAAAGTCTCTTAATAGTGAAACCATCAAAGGAGAAAGTGTAGGCGCGTGGGTATGTCTGTATAAGGGTTTCAAATGTTTAGAGACGGAGTCGGGTTTTTGATATCTGTAAGGTTCGACGATTAATATCGGACGAGGCTAATGAATGTAAGTATTCAACTTACTTAGAAAGTACCCGAGATGAATCATTGGTAACACACCTAAGCTGACGAGGCGAATTAAGTATAATGGAACGGTTCTAAACGCAAATTAATAAATAGACGCGCCGTAGAACGAGAAATAATAATAATAATGGAACGTTGCACACAACGTTTAATTAGGAAATAGACAACCATATATGTTTGTGCTTTAGTTTAGTCAATAAAATGCGTTTTTACGAACTTATTAAGTTTATGAAGATGTTACGACGTTCTTACGAAAAGTTACTTTTTATAGAAAGTTTTCCATGTTTATTAAAAGTTTTCTATTTATAGAAAGTTTCCATTTTGGGAAAGTTTTTAGTTTCGGGGCGTTAATAGTATCCCCTAATTTAATCGTTTCTAAATTTCCAAAAACGAACTAGTGGAACCCTAGCGTCTAACCAAAATCCATAGCTTGCTAAATATATACATAAAAATTTGCTATATTTAGAAATGACAATCGGCAACGACTTATCCTTTTTAGAAAAAAAACATTTAACCTTCGTTTTAATAATAAGAAGATCCACGAATATTTTCAAAGACTTTCGACACTTACTAAACCTTTCGAAACATTTTTAATCGTCCGCTTACCCTTATTTAAAACTCGGACCAGCAACAATATTTTTATAAATCACCCATGGACTTGACCAAAAACTTGACCATAACACTGCCATATTTTCCAAACTATCCAAAATTATTTTATGCCAAAACTAATCAACCAAATTCACTATAATTCAAGCCTAACCTCATTGTCATCTTTGTTGCAACTCACAATCTCACAACCTCTCAACAAGAACAATTTATATATCCGAAATCATCAAAAATCTTTATTAAAATATTTATTCATTTTAATAAATTTGAAAATCATAACACAAACATATGAAGTCGTGAATCAAAAGTATAAGAATACACAGCAACAATAGCTATAACAAACGGTGACGAAATGCGGAGAGTGGACATTTCAAGAAACAATATCCCCAAAATAAAAGGTCAACAAATGAGAGGAGCTCACGGAAGAGCTCAGGTGATACGTGACGAAATATCGTACTCAGTCGTTAGTTCGAGGATAAATCAAATCCATTAGCTCAAAAGCGCACAAGTCGGTTAGCTCCACAAACAGTTCATGATCGCAAGGTTTTGTAACGGCAAGAGTAAAAATTTTAAGAATGAGATAAGGTAGTTCAAGTGAGGTCTTAAGGTTCTGCTGAATGGTAAGACACGATCGCGTTTCTAGATCTTTTTAACGGATTCCGGTGATTATCGGGTTCGAGTTCATACTCATGTCATATCGGTAGTGTTCCCAAATCTTTAGGTCGTGTGTCGAGTTGTTCTTCTCATGAACTTTCAGTTGATGGTAGCTAGTCCTTAGGTCGATTTTTGAGTAGACGCTACATCCTCGCAGTTGATCGAAAAGATCGTCTATACTAGGTAACGGGTAACGGTTAGCTTGTAAATTTTTGGTAGTCCTTGTACATCCTGAAGGATCCATCAGAGGTTTTGTCGGTACGAGGATCTCATAATTCACGTGATTCTATCTCACTAAAAGGTAAGTATACTGAAGAAAATCTTCTAGTTCTATTGGTTATAATCGAATTAGAGTGATATGCTCATTACATTCTAGAACCTTTCAATCCGTAATTTCCATGACTATAGGAAACATGATTTAGTCTCTCGGCTAAGGTTGTGGTGTCTTCACATGCTAAGGTTAAAGAAAAGCTACTTAGTTATGACGCTTACGGATGCGAATACTGACTGACGCGACTCATGAATACACACGCAAAATATTAATAAAACACAAGTACAATATAATCTCATTGACAATGTAAAGGAAGGAAAGAAAAAAATATATATATAAAGATGGAACATAAAGGTAATTTGACAAAATTTTATGGTGACTACTCCCAGCATAGCATGGTCCTTCCTGAATTATACATAGGTGATCAGGCTATGCATAATTTAGGAACTAACGATAAAATGCTCATTTCGTCAAACTAATGTTATGTTAAAAAAAATCTTATACGGTATAAACGATATAGTTTATAAGGTAGCAAAACAGTTCGTGGTAATGAAAACAAGGTAGTTTATATAACGACACAAGGTATTTTGTAAGATAACAGGAAATGTTTTATGAGGTGATAACAAAATAGTTTACGAGAAAGTTACGTGACGGTTTATAATGTAATGGTAACAAATGGTTTACAAGTTGACAACCCAATAATTTATAAAGTGGCAACGTAATGGTTTATAAAAGACACAAAGTAGTTCATAAGATGATGACGACATAGTTCATAAATTGACAGTGAAATAGTTTATAGATGACAACAAAACAATTCATTAAGTGACAACAAAATAGTTTGTAAGATGACTGCAAGGTAATTTATAATAGGGTAGAAAAAGAGTTTATAATTAACCGTAAAATAGGTTATAAGATGGAAACGAGTTAGTTCATTAATTGATAGTCAAATAAGTTATGAGGTAATAGTAGGATAATTATAAAATGTTGACAAAACGGTTCATGGAATGATATCAAAATAGTTTATAAGGTGTTAAAATAAACAAGAAGCTATCAGCAAACGGTTTGTAAACTGGTGTAAAATAGTTCATAACACGACAACAACTACGTTTATAAGACGACACTAAAATAGTTCATAGGATACCATCCAGTTAGTTAATAACAATAAGACAGTTTACATAATAATAGTGAAATGGGTTGTAAGACGGTAAAGGAGTAGCTTACTTATATTTACTAGAGAATTGAAGTGTAACTGACAAAATCGTCATGACACAAATTGAACAAATGATTTAGGAAAATCCATACAATACACGAAATTCGCAGGTAAGTACTAGTGCAAAACTCTTAGAGATTACAGTCTAAGTCTACTTAGGTTTCACTAGATAAGGAAAAATCTCTCCTTAAACATCAGCGTTATCTTTGACGGCGTTAGAGCCCCAACGAGTTTTAACCTCCTAAATACGGTTCGCACGGTTCAGATTTCTAATTTGCCACTGCGGCCTCTAAGTTGAATATCGAAACGGGTGTCCTACAATTTCTACTCACACGGCCAACAGTCTTGTAGTTATTGCACTTCACAGTGCAGTGTGGTGCAACTTACGTTTGTTGTAGAAGGGAAATTTTGCTACATATTCGTCCTTGTAATTTGGTTTAGCAATGTAAGCTCTCACGGCCTTTTGTCATTTATTTTGTTGTTGGCATTCCTTACTACCTTGGTTTCCTAACGTACGACCTAATCCATTTAGTCGCGAGCCATGTGGATTCTTTCCTCATAAACAATATTAGCTTTGATAGCATTAGCAATTCGTTGGGTTACAATACACTCGATCCTCGTGGAACTCATTCATTGTCTTGTCGTCAGTATTTACTTCAAAATCGAACGAGTTAAAGGAAATGAAATAAGTCGAATAAATGAATAAGTATAGACTAATTTATACAATTTATTTATTTAAATGAAGAGACGTCTCAATCCTTTCAAATAAAGAGATTATAAATTAGCCTACTTAATAATTTCTGATGCAATACGCGTACTCATAAAATCTTCAAAGTGGTGGATGAAAATACGATGTAGGCACTTTAATAAGTATAGGACGAGTGTTTAAAACTCGTCTTCGGAGACGGGGAGTAAAACAATTAGGGAAGGTCGACATAGAGTTCAAAATAGTTGATGAGCATACGGTTAAAGTAAATACGATAAAGATCTTTATGAACGAGTTTACATAGCAATTACCATATTAAACCTCCAGTTGCAAGTCCCGCCCGTACAAGACTTGTGAAACTCAGATTCATACATAATTCCATGTAAACATAACCGTGACGGGTTTCGCATAAAACGATATTGTATAAGGTTATGAATAATAAGTTCGAGACCATTGCATCGCTCACAATATCTTAGACAAATTTTAGAGACCATTTTGTCATCCACAATGTCTTAGAGAGGTTTAATATTTATATAGACAACTTCCATATAATTAAATAGAGGAATAAACGTAAGGCGAACATAAACCACGGAGAAGAGATAACCGCAAAGAAAACATAATCGCAGAGAAAAGATAACCGCAGAGAAAAATAATTGCAGAGAAAAGATAATCGTAAGCTTATAGCAAAAACACATATAAGGCACACATAAAAGCACGTAAGGATCACATACTGGTTATAGACCAGACCTAGATATTCTACATAGATATTCTACCTGGTTCTCTATAACCTTGGCTCTGATACTAATATGTCACACCCCTAGACGGGGCCTGGACGGAATACGTGTCCGAGGGCGTGACTTCATCATACTTCGAACACAAGGCATAAGAGAACGACCACTAATGGGCGTTTTGAAAATCATAACTCGTTGCATTATTTAAAAATAGATAAGTTTTATAAGATTCAAAAGAATGTAAACATTTGCAGAAGCATAAGTAAAATGTAGCAGAAGCATAATTTAGTTTTAAAAGATAGCGAAAGCGAAATTTATGTTTTTCAAAAGACAACGAGTATGATAATTTGATAAGTCTTGAAATAGGGTATCATATTGCACGTAGACTCCACATAGAACGTCAAGAATTCCAAAGCTATTCACCTGAGAAAAACATGCTAAAAACGGTCAATATAAAGTTGAGTGAATTCATAGGTTTAAGTAAAACATTTACGAGGATAAAAAACATTTAGTGAATACAGCTTCACTCAAAGTATTACGAAAAGTGTTTAGTAATTGGAAATGTCCAACCAAAGTAGTGTGGACCACAAGATTTCAAAGCGTATGTGACAATCTTAGAAGTTTACGATTTTACATACAAAGCACATGTGACCATTATAACAAATACAACTTCACATGCAAGTATTTATTGTTGCGCTAAGCTTATGACACCGATGCTAATAACAACAGGGCATGTCATATCATGCCACATAGTATTCATGCCCTTAACTGGTGTCCCAAACCAAAGACCACTACAACACACATCGACATGACATATATCTGTTTGTTCTTCGTTAAGTGGAACCAAAGCAGATAGGGATAATTAGTCCCAATAGATCTATTTATTCATTCGCGCTCACTTAACCAATCCAATTGGCCATAGGTGACTAACGGTTCATGATAGTTCGGGCAATAGTGGTTTGTAGCAAAACATAGGCAACACATAAACAGGAAATGATAACAGAAAACAATTGTGTCCAATGTAAAAGTAATCAACGTTTTCGTAAAAGCTTAAAGCACTTAAATCCATAAGTAAAAACGAGTGTGAAATCAATCGTGTAACGAGTTTGTAATCAACGTATAAACGAGGTTGAAATTTAGTAACGTAAACGAGTTTGTAAACGAGCATGTTTCTCACCCCAAAAGTAGTAAAGTATATGTAAAACAAGTAAAACGTGGGGCTATGAACTCACCTTGATGTTGCAGAACAATTAGCAGAAATGCAAATAATAAGCACAACACAAACGGAAAACGGAACGGCTCGACCAAGAAGATGCAGCTTAACTTAACGGCTAAGACCCATTAGTTTAGGATGATGAATTTGGGGTTTTCCGATGGATGAGTGCATCAACGCGACACGTTGATAAAGGATTTGGATTTCAAGTTGTAAGAGTTTGGTGGTTGGTTAAATAAAATAACTCGAAAAGCAAACGCAAAGTATGTAACATATTCCGTATATATTACATATGAAAAAGAAACAATTATACAATTCATATGGTGAATTATATAATAAAGACAAACAACCAAAAGAATAAGTCGCAATATATAATACTTTACAAGTATTATATAAGAAACGTAAGAAAAATAATTGTAACAATATAATTCGACGCGTGTTTGGAAATCACCAAGTAAATTAATAAAGAGTTCTTGCATAAAAGTAAACACACGTTTTAAAGTTACGAATTAGATAAATAACGTTTTCAAAGTTTTTACAAAAGTTATTATTTTGTCTATTAGTCGGGAATTATAAAATAATATAAATTTTAGTGAAAAATACTAAGTATAGACATTTTTAGAAATTTCGACATGACCTATTCGTTTATACAACGTTTTCCAT
>BQNB010067478.1:2557-34188 GCA_026074375.1 Tanacetum coccineum | reverse complement strand
GGTTTTATGATTCGATCAATACCCAATAACCAACTAATTAATGACGATAATAAAGTCATAAGGTGGTTAAGGTTAGGTATTAGTCCTATGATCTAACCAGAACCAGAGGGATCTACCCAGTGACACTCCAAAGTTAGAAATAGCAGTTCTTATGTATGATTTGGAGAAGTATGAGAAAAGGGAATAATGTTGACTAAGGCATGAGCAAACATTGGAATAATCACAACAAGGTATTAGTAAGGACGTCTTAGTAAACAATCACAACAAGGTAATGTGATATAAAGACTCCAAGTGCATTAACTCTTTCTTCCACGTGCGAAACAATTTCAAATATCGATGCACATGAGTAGGGGGAGTATTTCAAAGTGAAAATCTTAAAGTGTTAAACGTTTTTATTTATATCAAACACTTTGATTGATTTTCAAAAGGGTTTTATGATTCGATCAATACCCAATAACCAACTAATTAATGACGATAATGAAGTCATAAGGTGGTTAAGGTTAGGTATTAGTCCTATGATCTAACCAGAACCAGAGGGATCTACCCAGTGACACTCCAAAGTTAGAAATAGCAGTTCTTATGTATGATTTGGAGAAGTATGAGAAAAGGGAATAATGTTGACTAAGGCATGAACAAACATTGGAATAATCACAACAAGGTATTAGTAAGGACGTCTTAGTAAACAATCACAACAAGGTAATGTGATATAAAGACTCCAAGTGCATTAACTCTTTCTTCCATGTGCGAAACAATTTCAAATATCGATGCACATGAGTAGGGGGAGTATTTCAAAGTGAAAATCTTAAAGTGTTAAACGTTTTTATTTATATCAAACACTTTGATTGATTTTCAAAAGGGTTTTATGATTCGATCAATACCCAATAACCAACTAATTAATGACGATAATGAAGTCATAAGGTGGTTAAGGTTAGGTATTAGTCCTATGATCTAACCAGAACCAGAGGGATCTACCCAGTGACACTCCAAAGTTAGAAATAGCAGTTCTTATGTATGATTTGGAGAAGTATGAGAAAAGGGAATAATGTTGACTAAGGCATGAGCAAACATTGGAACAATCACAACAAGGTATTAGTAAGGACGTCTTAGTAAACATTGAAAGGGTTGAAGAATAAAAAAGTAAAGTTATGATAAAGGGTGAAAAGAAAAAAGCTCTCCATATACTTTAGGCAGAAACCGGGTCAATACATATGCTACTAGAATCAAAAAGATGATTTTTGGTATTAAAGAAAGACATCATGGACCTAGTGATGCAATACACAACCCTTTCCAGCCATTCAAGTTTCTCTCAAAAGATTCTTGTCTCATTTGTCACGGAGATACACTCGTTATCTATTGACTTCTTACTCTGAGAATGTTGATATTGAAAAGGTGGCAGTCTGCTCTACCCTCTGATCACTAAAACCAATAATGTACTAATCGAGTTTAGAGCCAAGAGATTAAATATAAATCTCATTAGGACAAAATTCATGTAAAACACTTGTTGTTCACAAACAAAGAGCTCAAGTTGTAACAAAGAGTCCTACACATTATCATTAGATCTTGCCAGAACATTCAGAGTGACACTCTTTAGTATTTCACGGTGATGAATGTAAATCCTTCCAGTGTCGACATCAAACACACTACAGTGGGTGACATGGGAGATCTAATAAAAGATCAAACATGTGATAACTAGAAATCCAATGTGATCCAGGAATATGGATTTGACAGGAATCAGCTAAAATTGTTGTTGCTTACTTCACAGTTTCCATCAATGATTCACCTATATTCGTTGTTATCCTAACTTGCAAGGGAATCCGGATATAGGAACAGCTGTAAAATATTGAAAAAAATTCGTTAGTGTCTCTCAACGTGTCAGTTTTAGATAAACCACACTTTCAGCTAGAAAACCTGATAAGGAGATTCATTGATGAGGTGGTAAAACTTTACTAAGTTTTACAACTCCCTAGGCAGTATACCTAACCGTTGTAGTGTAGTATAGGCAAGACACGGGGGTTGTTATCGTTCTCTAGGGGTGTCTTCTAGGGGACATAGCTGTTACATTTTGCTTTTTATAGTAATTCAGTTATGTGAAGGTACAGAACTAGATGTAACTAAGGTTTATAGGTTGAAAGAAGAATATTTTTGTATTTTTATATTTTATAAAAGCAAATTAAATTCTGGTTTAATAGGGGGGTTTGCTTTAACTAATTATCTAATAACTAACACAAATCTAATGTGGAGAATTTTGTATGTAAAAAGAGAAGTGTGTACTTAATCTTGCTCTATCCTTTGTATGATTTCCTAACTCTTTTTTCCTTGTACTCTTGAGATGTATGATATGTGTAAGTATTTTGAGAGCATGACGGAATTACAAAAAAAGCAGTCCGTCTACGTGATACCTTGCTAGGGAAATGCACAAGTAAGGTAGTATAAAGACTGTTACAAGGCCCATAGGGAGATAGACGCGCATTAAAATACTTAAAGGGGATCATCCATAAATGGGTAAGGTAGTATGAAGACTATTACCGATGGAATCCTTTCTACATAGTTATGCCGCTCTAGATCTTTAATACACTTAAGCAACTAGGGTTCTAGAGTCTAAACATGCACACACATCAATCAAGAAGCAATATTATTAGGATCTACATACCAATTCACATGCAATCATAAGCAAACACTAATGAGATCTAGCTTAGCATGTTAAAGATAAGCAAAGCATAATAACCAATCAAATAATAAGACATATTGAAAGATTAAAGGATAAAAGAACTTCCCTTTATTGAAACAAGTGATTAGGCAAGGTACAAAAGGGTTGGGAAACCCTAAAATACTCCTAAAGTCAGCTACAAATCATTCTCTACCAAACTCTACTCCTAATATGCTATATAAAACCCTAAATTTGAGTTTTTATTTATAAGAAAAGAATACGCGACGGCGTCGCAATGAATCCTGAAGACCGTCACGCCGCGAATCTTCTTAGGGTTTCTTTATGTCGGCTACAGTCCAGACGCTGTCACAAATTTTCTGACGCGGTCGCTTAATAATACAGACGGCGTTGCAAGTATTCCTGACGTCGTCTCCACCTTTTGTGAGTAATTCTTCAAGCCTTCTTTTGTGTAAATTCATACTCTTGTCCCGTTTCTTCCAAAATAGAGGCCAAGTCACGTGTATTTCCTCCAAATGTCTTCCAAGTGCTAAAAATGAAAAAAGAAACAATTAAGCACATATTTTAAGCATTTTTTCAAGATTATAGCGGTTAAATGACCCCGAAAAAGTGTATAAAATTATACCTCATCATTCATTCATGAATTGAATCCTGATGATGCAAGTACAATATTTATATTGTGAAACGATCCTCATAAAACCGGAGGTTAATATTACCGAACTTCAACGAATGAACAAGACATCCGCCCATATCTGCTGTTTATTGCTAACCATTATAAATGCATGTTTAAACGATGGAGTAACTACCTCATTCCAGCACCGTTAAACTCGTTACCACATGCTTATACTTAAGCTACAAATACATACTATTAGCATCAAAGTTCAAGAAATCAAGAAAGATCAAAATGTACAAAGATAAAGACCTTCCTTAATATTCAAAAGACAACTGGTATATCAAAGGAGATTGTAAGCTTTCAAGATGATGCAAAGTATGAGCATGTTGGTCCAAAGCACAGGGTGATTCAAGGATGATCAAGAAAGAAAGTACCGGTCTCCATCAAACATCGACTCAAGTGCCGATTACTACTATCAAGTTCATCCACAACAAGGAAAGATTTTAAGATCTTGGAACTAAAGATAAAGTCGAAAGACAACTACAAAGGTTCAAGATCAAATATCACAAAAGCATGAAGGAACAAATTCTATTACAACAAAGTTTAAGACCAAGACCAAAGACTACAAGAGCTTAAATACAATGAATTTTAATGACATTACTTTAGGAATATAACAACATTTACTTTGGGGGAGATTGTTAGCCTCAAAATATTGAGTCGAACAAAGAAAGTAAATGTCATTATAGTTTATGTCGGGTCTTTACGTTTTAGGAACTTTGTAACTATTGTAATAGGCTAGTCGGGTACACAGGCTCATAGTTTAATATAATATTGTACGTGTTAACGGGCCAAAAGCCCAACTAAAGGCAAGCCCGGCCCAACTATACTCAACATAGGTGTCCTTAAAGTTAGTGTAGTATATAAACATCTCTCCTTCACATCGAGAGGTGATTGGTTGTTCATTTCATTTTCTTCTCTTGTGAAATACATCCTATCCTCTCTTTCATCTTCCCCTCTCTATTTTTCTATCTCTAGTTCTTATCTTCTTTCTTACTATATGATGTATGGTTTGGATTAAACTTTAACACCGCTACACTATTAGAGAATGGTTGACATTTTGTGACTCATGGAAGCGCATGGGACAAAAGATCGAAGCTCGAAGCTGTCCTAATAATGGAATAGAAACAAAGAGCCACACATTTAAAATATTTGATGAAATGGAAATAATAATAAATTAAGGTTTGACTTTTACAAATAGAAATGAAAAGTTACACACACAAATATTAGACATACACGCTTTGTATGTTTGTCATAGTTAAAAAGAAAAAAACATATATATTTAATAGTTTTAAAATAATTATTCCAATCTTTACATTTAACCAAAACATTACACAAAATATTGTTGAAGCAAATTCGTGTGGGCTTGTTGGGCTTAGAAAATGGGCCTCAATCTTAGTAATTGTCTGGTTCATCTTGGCTCCTCCAGAGGTTGCTCCTTCATATCCTAGCTGAAATTAAGAAAGAACACCGTTAGCTCGCCTCGGGATTTTAGTCCAAGACCAACTTCGGTGTGAGAGTAATTACGGGTTGTATGAGATAATTACAGAGAGAATATAAGGAGAAGAGTATGGTTCGAAGTGTGTGTGTTATGTCCCCTTGAAGGAACATACTTCCCCTTTTTATACTACTTAGGCTTTACCTGACGACACGAGAAAGGTAGTTGTCATTTAGAGTCAGCGGGGCAGCCACTGGGCTAATACATCCTCTTTGCTCGCTGGTCTAATTGTCATTTATGTGTCAGCCTAAGGACAGTGGTCCAAGCCAGTACATTGCTCATCGCATTATCCTTAGGTTTTGCTTCACCGGCATGGCACTAGTGACTCGGACTACACCATTTACTTCGTACATCAGGCTTCTTCCGGAGTACGTGTTTGTCTTATGCCGGCTAGCTTTGAGAATTTGATTAGCTATGTTCTCCTTCTGTGGCTCCGTGGAGACTATATCCTTATGTGTCTCCCCAGTCTATTACTTTTTATGTTCTTTGTGCGAATGCCGTTTGATAAGTCGTTCGTTGCTAAGACATATTAAGTTCTCGCAATGTTTATTCCTCCTTTTTCTTCTTCTCTTCTTATTCTTCTCGCTCCTCTCTTTTTGCGGTGGGACCATCCCTAACCACTAAATGGATTAACGTGTCTGGTTTTCTATAGTTCCCTCTCTGAGTTTTTGTTAGGCCCACGTCATGCGTATGTCACAACGGTTAGTTTTCTCGGAGCCCTATAAATAGGCTCCTTTATTTTCACATTTCACTTTTTACGTTTTTCACCTACACCGTTGCATGCTTTTCTTTCAGTTTTCCTTATTTTGAAGCGTTCACATTTTCTTTCCGTTGCATGCTGACTCCAGACTAGGTATTTTATCTCTCCTTTTTTTCTTCCTATTTTCTCGCCATGGCTAAATATGATATGAGCACTACCTTTTTTGATCTTACTAAAGATAGTCTAAGAGCTTTAGTTAAGACATACCGTATCCCCTTAGATCTGCACCCTCGCTTGACTAATCCTGGCCTCTCTATGGATTGTCTCCCTAGTGATGCCATATGCATCTATACTCAATTCCTTCGCTTCTTTGGGCTTCGTATCCCCTTTTCCATGTTTTTGCTCTCTGTTTTAAAATACTTTAAAGTTTATATTTTCCAACTAGTCCCCCTAGGTTTGAATGAAATTGTCCCGTTTGAAATCGTTTGTCGTGACTTGGGTATCACTCCCACTGTTAATTTATTCAGGGTTTTCCAAATTTTATGCAAACAAGGGGATTGGTTCTCCTTTGTCAAACGTAGGAATACCCAGGATATCTGTACGGATGATGGTCCTTCCAGCATAAAATTATGGAAGAAAAAGTTCTTTCTCATAGATCGTAGGGTCATTCCTGACTATTTGACTTAGAGAAGTACCTAATCTTGTGTATCTGATGAATTTATCACTGATGGTTACAATCGAAACGATGTGACACAGTTGTGTGCTTACCTTACTAGGCTTCGTGAGGTTAACGAATCAGTGCTCGTTCGGTTTGGGCTTAGCTCTGCCTGGTTCAATCAGAAGTGTGATCCGGTTTTTAGAAAAAAGGATGATAAATCTGGTAGGTCGGGGTTATTTTTGTCTTTTTAGATATATTGTGTTGTCTGGCTATTGCTTCTGACCTTTGTTTCTCTTAATGCAGAGATGAGTATTTATGATTTTATGACTCTTCCTTCTTGGGAGAATGCCAAAGTTGTTGAGGAGCCCTATGAGTTTACAAATTCCATTCTTTAATGTGTTCAAAACTACACTACCGCTCATGTTGTTGAGGGTACCCCTATCCCTCTGCCTACTTTGGAGGAGGTTGTTGTTGGTCAGCCTGACCCCAAGCTTGCCAAGAAATCCAAAGCTTAGGTAAAATGAAAAGTATATACTTTGGTTGGCCCTTCCAAATATGTTCAACCAAAGAGAAAAAGGAGGCCGAGAAGAAAAGCTTCAAAGGCTGGGTTTAGTGCTCCGACTATGGAGCAGGCTGAAGATGTGGATGATGTTGACCTTTCTGACACTGATTATTGTGCCTTCCTTGAAGGTCACCTTTAGAGGGATGAAGGTAACTCTTCAAGAGCCATTTCTGTCCCTAACTTGCGAATTGGTAAGAGGCTTGGCTCGCCCCCTCATTTGTTTCAAGTTACTTTCTCCGATCCATCGCATGTTGGTACTTCTAATGCTACTAATGCTTCTTCTTTTGATCATGATGATGTTCGGAAAGGTATGTTGTTTTGTTTATTTGAATATTTTCGTATCTTTCCTTGTCTTTATTAAAGCTTAAAACCCGATGGTCTGGCCCTTTCACTATAACCGAAGTTTTTCCATATGGCACTGCAAAATTATCTCATACTGACGGATCAAACTTCAAAGTGAATTGCCACCGACTTAAGCACTACTTCGGAGGGGACACACCACCCATGGTTGTCCCGGATCTCCAGACTTTCCCTAAGGACGAATGAATTCAGGGATCGAGTCAAGCTATGTGACTCGGTTACCAAAAACAAAGCGCTTCGTGGGAGGCACCCCATGCTTATCCATTTTCTATTTTCTTTCTAGCTTCTAATGTGTTGTGAGGAGGCTTGTACTCTTCTGATCTTTGTGTTTGTTGTTTGTACTTGTGATTGTTTGCAGGATGAACCCAAATTTTCTGAAGACTCTCGTGTTCGGTGTTTTGTCCCGGTCCACTCGAGCTTCCTAGCCTTTGCTTACCATTAGTTTGGGGAAATCCGATATCCTAAAGATTATTATCGACTAACATTTATCTTATAGCACACTTAATAAACGGCTTAAGATTTTTGTGATACTTTCTTCAGGCTTGAGTTATGCATTCGACCTTTTTGAGTTCTAGTATGGGGTTTTTAAGTCTTAGGCTAGGAAACATTGAGGACAATGTTTGATTTTAGTATGGGGTAGTATATCTTCGATATGATCTTACCTACTTTTACCCGTTGTTCTCACGTACCCCGTTTTCCCACCAAAATTTTCAAAAATATGAAAAAAAAAATAAAATAAGTGTTTTTGTCACAATTTTGACTTTCTTGCTGGGTAGAATAAGAGTAAATTTTGACCCGATCGAGCGTGTTGAGCTCTAGCTTGTTCCTTAACTTTTAGGCTAAGCGTTCGCGAAAATTCGCGAAGAACAAAAAATGATAGAGTTAAGTATGAGTGAGATGCTAAACAAGGATTAGTTGGAAATCTTAAGAGCTCATGTATGTAACTTGTTGCTTTTTCTCCCATAAGCTCTTAACCGGATTAATATACGTGCTGTTTTTGGAGACTAAACTTAAATCAACAATTTTTTATGTAATATATAGCAAAAATTTTAGTCTTAGTTCAAATTTATACTTGAATTTTTCAAAAAGAAGTCTTCTCTATATAAAGTAAAAAAAGAAAAAGAAAAAAAAAGTTAATGAAAAAAATATGTATAAAAAAATAATGAAAAATTAAAAAATAATAATAATAAAAGTTGTTGGCTGATAAAAGTTTATTACCTCTTGCCGGCTCACAACCGATGTGGTAGTCTTCTAAAGAAAGCCCATAGTAAGAATAATCCGAGGCTGATAAAAGTTTGCTGCATCTTGCCGGCTCACAACCGATGTTGCAGCCTTCTAAAAGGTCGAGGGTTACAATTGCATAAATGTTTAATATTAAGTTTAAATTAATAAATAGATTTCTTTTTGTTAAATTCAAATATGCTTTTGCACTTTGACTATTCTATTTTATAAGCTATGAATATCCGGGAAACCTGAGAGTTTTTGAAACCTAAGGTCCGTGAGTCCCGATACTAGTCTCTGTGGGGTGTCAAAAGCCTGGTCACTTAGCCGCAAGGTTGGGATGTGCCGAGACGAAAGTCGCTACATGGGATGATCTCGCCTTCAAACTCATTATTCTTGGGTGGAACGTAAAGCATAGTATGTTGCAAAACGTTGATCCATGGTTGAAATTCAAAATAGCACACTCACTTAAGATATAATAAATGTCGGGAGTGAAAAGTTCACAAGTTGCAAATATGAGTAGTGTTAGCATCTTTACTGATATTTAGTTGTGATTTTGTTTTAAGCTTGGTTTGGATAAGTGAAAAATCAGGGACGATGAATTTATCCTTTTTGGGGCATTCTCGGATCGAAATGCATCTTGTTCTATGATCCCTAACAGTTATGGAAATAACGAAAGTCAAAATTATCTCAGTTATTTTATTATTTAAATAAAAGTTTTATAAAAATGGGAAAATAAGGTGTTTTATAACTTGTGATTTCTTAACTCTCTCCACAAAAATCTTTGCTACTTTTCAAAGATTTAGTTTGGGGAAGTTTTGAGGTATTTGGTTATGGAGCATATAATATTGCGTGAGGACACGCAATCGCTTAGTTTGGGGAATTTTGATATGTGTGAAAACACATATCCGTTTTATATCAAAAATGGCCTTAAAAAGACAAAATTGTGCTTAAAATGCTTGTATATTGCTTGTTTTGTCTTTGTGATTATGTAGGTACGGATATTGCAAAAATCTCAAGAAAACGGTCAAAACCGGACAATCACGGACACGGGAACGGAATTGAGTGTGCAAAAGCCGGGAGAATGCTATCAAAGGTCAACAAAAGTCAACCCTTGGTCAACCATAGTCAACCACAAAAAGACAAAACCCAAAATTCCCAAAACAGTCCCTCAAAGAAAACCAAATTGAAAAAATAGTCCCTAAACCCTAACGGTGTTAACTCTTTAAAGAGTTAACACCCGTTAACTCTCATATATAAACCCACTTGTCCCGGTCAAATTCCTTTTCTCTTTTATAAACCCAGGTCCGAGCCCAATAATACATCGGGTCAAACCAAAGTCAAACGCACCCTTTTATAAAAGAAAATTACGCGAGAAAAATTGTTACCACTGTTCACTGTCTTCCTCGTTTTAACCTAGAGCTCAAATCAAGGGGTAAATCAAAATTGGCTACGTGGCTCATTAATTCGAGTAATATGGACTGACATGGCAGAGTTATACATCACCAAACGCTCCCATTGGTGGAAACCCAAAAGGGAATGACACGCGGGCAAAGGAGAAAACACACCTATCAAGTGGAATTTGCACTAAAAGACTTGAAAAAGAAGCACAATGGCTCTGACACACGGAATGCCACGTTGGCAATCCGTGTGCTCACCAAAGTGATCCAACGGCTCAAATTATGACTCAATGATTGGAATTTATTCAAGGGCCAAGATCAAGACAAGGAGAGCAGGGCAAGAGCCTAGAACCTTCATTCTCAGGCTATAAATAGCCCTCACATTCACACAAAAAAAAAGTTTTTAGCTTTTAAATTTTTAGCTTATGTAATTTTCATTTAAAATGTTTTAGCTTAATGTTTGTTTGATGTAATTTCCTTTTTCAGTATTGTAAGCAGTTTTTCATTAATAAAATTCGAATTTTATCTTACTTTTCTAAAGCTCACTTTTACTCAAACTGTGTCTAATAAGCTAGTAATGTTACATAAGCTTCTAATAAGCTCATATAAGCTCTTTGAGTCTCTAAGCTCAAATTGAGCTATTATTAAGCTCTTAATATACTTAAACCAATAAAATCAGTCTTAATACCTTTGCTTATGAATTTTGAGCTTTTGGATGATGAACTAGCCATGGATGAGTTCATAAGGACTTTTACTAGCTTATCATTGATAAGCTAGAGCTTGTAGACAGCTCTTTGAGCACTATTGCCTTTGTTTAGCTAAGGCTTCTGTAAGTTTCCTTTTAAATTCAAGTCTTTTAGCTTAATTTTGCATATGCTTATATTCTGCTTATAGTCTAGCTTATTTGTGCTTAATTTTGTCTATTTGTGCTTATTAAATATGTTTGAATATCTGTTTTTAAGTTTTATAGCATAGATCTTAGATTTCTTAGTTTTAATTCATAAAACTGTCAAAAACTCAAAAATATTAGCATAGTTCTTAGTTCTTTGTCTCTGGCTTATTTGCTTATTAATATAAGATCATTAGGTTTGTCATAAGCTATTTGTTATCTGGTATTAAATTTTTACTCATTAAAAAGTTTTTTCATAAGTCAAAATGATTTTAAGTCTAGTTAAAGGGGTGTTTGGCATAGCAGTATTAACCACAAGTTAATACTGCTAGTGGCCAATTGGTTTTGAGAAATTTGATTTGATCTCTCATTTAAGTCTGCTTAATCTAGTTTCATAAGTTAGATAAGGGTAAATCAAGTTTTTATTAGTTAGTTCTTTATAAATAATTATCTGTCAAGTAATTTGCATAATTTAGCTTAGATCTCTTCTAGCATTAGTCATTTTCTTTCTTGTCTTTCATTTTGAGTTTTTAGCATGTTAGAATAGTCTCAATAGGCCTGCATTTTGTCTAGTCTAAATTTTGGTCATAATTGTGTCAACTGCATCAGCAGTTATAATAGACAAATTTCCATTTTCTAGCTTAATTTTTAGAGTTAAAATAGTTTTTAGCTTTTGCTTTTCATAATACAATAAGTTTTTAGGTCATTAATCATCTTTTTCAATTTGCTTTTTCAAAATAAGCTATTTTACTAATCTGTTTTTAAGCTGCAAATGTAACTTTTGCCCTTTCAAAATACAATATAACTTAGTACCTACTGAGTTTGAAACCTGTTTCCAAACAGCTTTTTCAATAAGCTCTAGTTTTCAAAAATAGTTTTAAAAAGCTTTTTCAAGTATTCTTTAAGCTAGTTTTTTAGAAAAACCAAGTTTCATTTCATGAAAAGCTCATTTGGTTGCTTAATATTAAGCTCAAAGTCTATCTAAGGGACTGTTTGGTTTTAAGTTTTCTATAAATGTTTATTTGTGAATTTCAGCTTATGGATTGTTACTTTGTGCTTATTTTTGTGCATTTTAGCTTATTAGGTTAAGAAGAGTAGATAAGCTCAGTGTAAGCTTTTCCCAAGAGCTTGTCTAGCTTTTAGTAGTTTAGTTGAGCTTTAAGTAAAAGCTTAGCAGTACTAACACTAAGTTAGTATTGTTTGAGCTTATTTGGAGATTTCAGGCTTATTAGTTATTCTATAGTAGCTTATTAGGTTAACTTTAGTCTTAGATGTGCTTTTTGTTCTTAGGTTTCAGCTTATTTTAGCTTGTGAAGTTCTAAAAATTCTTTAAAAAGCCAAAAAAAGGTAAGTGTTTCTGTTAAGTTATAAGTTGTTTAACAGCTTATTTAGGGCTTTTCATAAAAAGTTTTCTTTATTAAAAGTGCTTATTTTTAGCTTTTTTAAAACTTTGCTTTTATAAGTTTTCAAAAATAAAAAAAGGGGACCACGCGCTTTATTTTATCTTAGGTTTTCTATTAGTTAAGCTATTTTTTTATGATTTTTTTTTTTTATAATTAGTTTAGTATTTTTAAACATTTATTTTCATTAAAAACTTTAAAAAACCATAAAAAATAGAAAAATAATCAAAAAAAATAAAATTCTTTTTTATAAAATTTTCTTTTATCGTAAAGTTTCTAGGAAAATTAGTTTTGCCTTCGTATGGTTTAATTTGCAAAATTTCATTTTTTAAAGAACGGGATTCGTTCCCGTTCACATTTATTGTGTTTTTAAGCTCATTTCAAATCCGTTTTAGTTCTAGTTTTCTTTAAACTTACTTTTTAGTTAATTAGAGTCTATTTAAAATGAAAAATTCAATTTAGGTTTAATTTTAGAAATTTAGGGTTTTTAATTGCAGTTTAGGGTTCCCGTTTTGCGTTTTTAGTTAAAGTTTGATTTCCCGTTACTTGTTTTCGTACTTAATTGTTATCATTTGCTTATTTTAATTTGTAGAAGTAGATAAGCTCAGTGTAAGCTTTTCCCAAAAGCTTGTCTAGCTTTTAGTAGTTTAGTTGAGCTTTAAGTAAAAGCTTAGCAGTACTAACACTAAGTTTGTACTGTTTGAGCTTATTTGGAGATTTCAGGCTTATTAGTTATTCTCTAGTAGCTTATTAGGTTAACTTTAGTCTTAGATTTGCTTTTTGTTTTTAAGTTTCAGCTTGTTAAGTTCTAAGATTCTAAAAAAAAGCCAAAAATAAAGTTAAGTATTTCTGTCAAGTTATAAGTTGTTCAACAGCTTATTTAGGGATTTTTATAAAAAGTTTCTTTTATTAAAAATGTTTATTTTCAGCTGTTCTAAAACTTTGCTTTTATAAGTTTTTTTTTTAAAAAGGGGAAGGTGGAAATCGGGGGTGAGCAAGGCTCGAACCCAAGACCTCGACACCCTAAACCCTTTTTATAACAACTCAACAAACACTCCACTACCAACGCGCCCTGGGGTCTTTTTCATTATTATTTTGCAAAATTTAATTCTTATACACATTTTTTCCATTTAAGCTTATAAGCTGTTTTAAGCTTATTTCGTGGCTCATTCATTAAGCTGTGACCTCAAGCTTATTTTTCCTAGGTTCTATTTAGTTTAAGCTATTTTCTGTATTTTTTCTAGAATTTTTATAATTAGTTTAGTATTTTTAAACATTTATTTTCATTAAAAACTTTAAAAAACCATAAAAAATAGAAAAATAATCAAAAAAAATAAAATTCTTTTTTATAAAATTTTCTTTTATCGTAAAGTTTCTAGGAAAATTAGTTTTGCCTTCGTAGGGTTTAATTTGCAAAATTTCATTTTTTAAAAGAACGAGATTCGTTCCCGTTTACATTTTTTGTGTTTTTAAGCTCATTTCAACTCCGTTTTTGTTCTAGTTTTCTTTAAACTTACTTTTTAGTCAGTTAGAGTCTATTTAAAAAGAAAAACTCATTTTAGTTTTAATTTTGGAAATTTTGGGTTTTTAACTACCGTTTAGGGTTCCCGTTTTGCGTTTTTAGTTAAAGTTTAATTTCTCGTTATTTGTTTTCGTGCTTAATTGTTATCATTTGTTTATTTTATTTTGTAGAAGTAGAAAATCAAATCAATCTTTGTTTCCAATTCAAATCATTGTCCGAACAACAAACGTGGTTTCAATTTCATAAATCGTTGGGGAATAACGACCCGGGAATCATACTTCTCGGTTAATATACGTATTATATTATATATATTTGTGAAGATTTTCCTTTTTACCTTTGTCCTCAAGGGTGATTTGGTAATTTCCTATCATATTATATTTTATAATTACGTGTGTTGATTTTAACGAATCAAGGATGTTCTAGTGGATAATCACTCTAAAGATGAGAGTGAAAGGGTTTAAAATGGAGGTTAACTAACCGGTGTAGTTAGTTAATAAACAACATGTATAGGCGATTTGGGTATAATCCTAAGATTTATCAATTTAAACTAGTTACTCCAATTAAATCCATAATACTCATTATTGTGGTCTCGAATAGATATACCAAGCAAAGTTCTAAAGTCTACAACATCTCCGGCAAACTCATATTTTGTGGAATTTGGGTAAACATTTGAAAACGGAAAGGTTAAATCCTCACAATATCTATCAAGGGTTATTGTGTGCGGGTTATGTAACATGTAATTTCACAAAAGTATGCTTGAAAATTTTTAAATTTGAGCATAATTTAAGCATTTTAGTGTGAAAAATAGGACAAGTAAACATTCTAATTCCATCCCCCCACTTGAATTATACAACGTCCTCATTGTATATGTAAAACATTAAATACGGGAATTTAAAAAGAATTAGAATGAGAAACTCCCTTGATTTTTTCTCGGTAGATTCTTCAATTTGCGTTTATGATAAAGATCGTGTGTTGAACAGCCGTCTTGAGGTTTCAAGACTCCAACACTTCGAGATTTCTAGATTCGTAAATTCTCCACCAATATTCGTCAATATTTCCTTCATGAGGTCCTGTGTAAAATATAGGAAAAACAGGCGCATTCCTATCTTGGTATCTTCGGTTAATTTAAACTAAACTAAAACAAACTAAATACGGGTCAGACTGTAGATACGGCGTATCAAGTAGATGAATACGGCGTATTCACAGAACTAACAATAATGTTTTTAAAGTGCATGAAAATTAAAGACTGATAACGTCCAGACAATCAATACGTCGTATGGTATGGGGGCGGATACGCCGTATTGAAGTCTGGGGAGACAAACTTGATAACAAAATTAAATAACATTCCGGGTTGTCTCCCGGGAAGCACTTTTTTTACAGCGAAGTCTTTAAGTTAGACTTTTCTTCAGCTTCTCTTTTCTTCACGTTGCTGTAGTCACCATCCATCCTTCGTCCATAATCCGAAAGATTTCTTGGTAAGCTTGGTACGCATCTCTTCTCGTCATAATAAGATCATCGTATTCATCTTCTTTTACAGCAACATACTCTTCATCATCATTGAACGAATATTTAATCATCATATATTTCCTTATGCTACCTACCGGTGGCTCATGAATTTCACATAATTCTTTATTCCCATTATCTTCATGATTAATTTCATAAGCATCATCATAGTTTGTATATATGTTCCATTTTCTCTTGAGCTCGCAGCATGACTCATCATTGTTGATAACTCCATCCGTGATAGCTTTGTTTCTTAAAGCTTCTTCTTTAAGTTCACAATCATCTAAATCTTTGTACCACTCGTAATCCTGATAATGGAGTTGGTTTTCAATAATGTAAGTTCCAGGTAAATTTCCTCCATTACAGTAACCATCTTCTTTCCAGTTACACGTTAGCCATTCTGAACACCCAGTTTTATAGTTGAAAGGCTCGCAAGTATGTTTGATTGGTTTTGGCTCTGTCCAAACTCTAGTGTCAGTCCATGGTTTCTCATCAACCTATGGTACATCCTTATTCCATTCGTAGATCCAGTCATTTTTGTAGTCATCATACGTCTTAAACCCTATAATATCCTTTGTAAGTAGGTCCGGATCTACCTTGAGAAGATAATTAAATTCGTTGAATGCTGAATAGATAGGTGTCTCATAGTAAAATATATTAGTGTCGATTCTAAACACTTCAGCAATTTCATCTTCATTATCGGAAGATTCCTCATCAGTAAGCTCAACTTCATCATCTCCTCTAATCCAATAAATCCATAATGCTTTCATAGTAATAGATCCATCGTCTTGTAGTTAAAATTTTTTGATCTTAACCATTCAATAAATGCAACATCAGACGGATCATACCCCATATCATCATCAGTTTCATCCTCCAAATCATTATCCATTACAGAGTTACATGGGATGTTAGCAACTTCAACTTTATATGTGAATAAATCATTATCCATCCCGCTTAATCGGTTTACTTCCATGTTGAAAATTTCAAGTGATGTGTCGCAAGTGAGCTAAACATCTTCGACCTTTACGTCCTTAATTTTCTCCAACTCTCCTTTGATAACCTTAGTCATTCTTACTGAAAAATATCTTGAAAATTATCAGTAGAACCAACGGAGAAAGGTATATATAAAAAAAATTTGGGCTTAAAATTTGAGAATGGAAAAGAAATTTATCAGAAGATCGATACGCCGTATCCAATGGAAGTGGATACGCCGTATTATTCTGTTGGGATGAATACGTTGTATTGGATAGAGACCTGGATACGCCGTATTCAAGGGGATTGGATACACCGTATTCAATTGTTGACCAGAACAATGTATTCAAGAAAAACAATTAAATACAAAAACAATTAAACACACAAATATACAAGCAAACAATTAAAGACAAATATACAAAATATACAAAAATATACACTAATCTAAATTACACTAACACTGAGGGTTAGATCTAATCTAATGTTAAAAACCAAAATATCAAAATAAAAATCAAGATTAATTTTCACTCCCCGGCAACAGTGCCAAAAACTTGATGTGTTGTAGTGTAGGGTTGTTTTTTTATATGATTTAAGTTTTAAATTTATATTTTGTTGACTCAACCAAAAACAACACTTTAACGAGCAGTGTACTCAATCGGTAGTAGTTTCGTGGTAAGTAGGGTTTTGATCATTGAGAGCGAGGTTAAATCTATCAATTTAATTAATATCTTGGTTATCTAATCTATATTAATTCTATTCTAATCCTATGTTAAACCTATGTCAGTCTAAATCCTAATTCTAATGGAAAGGGGGGTTTTTAGCCTGAGAGACTGGCACGGTTTAGTTGGTGACTACAATCAATTCAAGAAACTATTACCCACGCAAGCTAATTAACAAAAGATAAAAGAGCGGTCGAACCTTATATAAGAAAACTGTATTAACTATTATTAATCCGATTAGAACGTTAGTTTGTTTGTTTAGTGCAATGATTTCTTCTCTCGAGGTGGCATGTCATTCTTAAGACTTAGGTGTTACATCATCCTAAGACCTAGACACGTTAATTATGTCACAATTAAAGCATCCGCATAAAGCATCCTTATTTGCTGATTATAATTTATCTTAGGGATTAAAGCAATGATGATCTTGTTAAACCCTAGCTCATAGAGACTTTACCCACTTACCGCTTAATGGCAACCTATACACTAGTAGTCCACTTGTCCAACTATCTAATGGAATTAGAACGTTATTTATTGAATTATCTAGGTCACCTGCTAGTCAACACGATCAATAAACCATTGGCAATATCCAATTAACTAGTTAAGCTCGAAGCGTATCCTAGACACAGACTTAGAAGGACAATATTTGTGTAACTATTATTCTAGGTGTATAAATTACTATATGGAGAGCTATCCTAGACTCTAGATCCTCTTGGTCCACTTAGCTAGATCCAGTTGAATGATAAGTCGCATACAAAAGCGCGTAAACAAGTATAAATTGATAAACATAAACAAGCATATAACGATAAATCAAGAAATCAATATAAACAAATACCAAACATTCAGATCTTCATAATAATGGCTAATACCCGAAGGTATTAGACGAAGAAACGTCATAATAAATACAAGAGTAATAATTTAGCCAAGGTAAACTAACCGAGTTAAAAAATGATACAAAAAACTGAATGATTACTAAAGTATATGGAATTACACGATGTCTCCTATGGAATTGAATACATTGCTCGGCCTCTTCTGCTCTTTTTCTCTTCTGAAAATCGACTTTTTTGGTTTAGGTATATGATTTAGCACACTTAAAACTCATTTTTGAGTTTTCTATTTATAATGTCTGGAAGTCGGTTCAATATGACGTATCCAATGGGTTGGATATGGCGTATTGAGGATTTCTTGGAGTAGGGACCACGTTTGATATCTTCCAAAATATTATATTGATTACATATCTTGAATACGACGTATTAAGTCTTCTGGATATGGCGTATTGCTCTTTAACTTTTGTGGTCTTTGGTGCGTGCAGGCACAAATACGCCGTATCTTCTTGATGGATACGGCGCATTGGTCTTCCGAATAGTAATCTTTAAAATATCTTCATTTAAGCTCCAGAATGCGCGCCTTTTTCTATGTTTCACCAATTACTCCATAATTACTGCAATTCTCAAATATAAACGATTAAGTAACAATTCTTTGCAATAACTATACAAAATGGGTTAATATTGTGGGATAAATGATGCCATAACATAGATGTTATTTGATGTCATCAAATACCAAAAATAATCTTCTCCGACATGTCTCTCATAAATTGATAACATTTACGCACCTAGAAATGTTGATTAATATTAACACGGGTGTATAAATGAAGTTTGAGCGAGAGTTTCAAAAGTTTTCAAAACATGTCTCTTTAAATTTTCTCTATGACTTCTAAGTAAATGTCAGCTTAGCACTCGGTCTCTAAAGAAAGGAAAATGTTCATTTATGTACATTTATCCTAAACAAAGGGAAGTTAATATCTTCTCGATGTTGAGCAAAGTCACATAAACATTCAAAGTTTTGAATGCTTAAGAGAAGAATTAAGGAAAATAATGTTCAATCAGATATATCTCTCATATATTTTCCTGTTGAGCATAATTTTCAAGATATTTTCAAAAGAAATATTCAAAATCTTTCAAAATTGTGTGCTCAATAAACTCCCGCTCTAAGTTTTTACTCTAATATGTTATTGACGGTGAGTATAATTTCTAATAAATGAACCACTTGATACTAGTTCATTCAGCATGCATTCCTGTTCTCTCATTGTTTTAATTCACTTATTAAATCAAAAATTGTCAACACATGTGCAATTTTTGAGGAGGAGAATATTGATTAAAATGTGATCAATATTGCTTAATATAGATAAAATCTCTTGATTATAAGTGCATTCTCGACCTCGCATGTGCAAAACTTTTTCATAATATGATGCATATGTGTTGATTCTGGTATTGAAGACAAGTCATCATGGACCCAGTGATGCAATGCACAACCCATCCCAGATACTCAGGCTTCTCTCAAAAGAAGTTGGTTTCATTTCTTACGGAGTACAACATGCTTCTATCAACTTTCTTATTCCGAGATCGTAGATATTGAAAATGTGGCAGTCCGCTCCAGCCTCTGATCACCAAATAACAAAAGTGCACTTATAGAGTCTAGAGCCAACGAGATCAATAAATAAATCTCATTAGGACACAATCCCATATACACTTGTTGTTCATTATCAAGAACACAAGTTGTTCAAGATTCTAACACAGACACAAATATAATCTTTGTGTATTAATGAGAATCGACGAATGCTTTTTGGAAACATAAAACTTTCGATATGTTTAAAATTCTTTATTCATTAACATGTCGACTGATTTTCAAATAAATTTTTGATCTCATGTCCATTGCGGTGCGGCATCCCTTCAAAAGGAATAAGGTTAGGGAAGTGATAAGTGAGAAATCGCATATCCATTTGTGTAACAAATGGACCCTAAAAATGTCAAATGTACAAAAATATGCTTGTATTTGTGTATTTTGTTGTTTGTGGATGTGTAGGTACGGATATGCAAAAATCACAAGAAAACGGTCAAAAACTAGACAAACACGAAGATGGGAAAGGAAGAGTATACAAGAGATGGAAGTTTTCTATTAAAGGTCTTCAAAAGTCAACTCTTGGTCAACATTGGTCAATCACAAAAAGACAAAAACCTTGAAAATACCCCTAAATACCCTTGATGTAAAATCAAAAACAAAAATAACCCTCAAACCCAACTAACACCGTTATCACCCCCTGATCTATCTTTTATAAAAAATAAAACAGTCCAGTTATCCCCTCTTTTATAAAGGATAATAACGGTCGTTATCCCGGTCCACTAACGGCTGCCAAAACCATATAACAAGGCAGGCAACGAGACCCAATTCTTACCAATTCCCTTGGGTTAAAATAAAACCCCTGAGCCCAAAAGTTCAAAGTAGAAAAAGAACGTCTGTTTCTTCTCCCTGTTCCCGCCCCACCCCCCCACCTCCCTCCCCCCCCTTTGGGGGGGCGAAGGGAGGGAAAGACTTACGGGTACAGACCGTCCTAACGTTCAATAACAGTTAGAAAAGGGGGCTGTGTGGACTGGTCGGGGTTTGGTTCGCGGGGCGTTTTTAAATATATTAGTATTAGGAAGAGGGAGGTAGTATATTTATTGGTGTTAATTTGCGTGTTTTTTGGGGGGGGGGGGGTGGGGGTGATATTAGGAATGTGCAAAGCCTTCCTGTTGTAGACTACATAATTGCACAAATTAAAATTCAAAAAAATCATTTAGATAAAAATTAATGAAACCAAAAAATAACAAATCATAATGATATCCAAATATCAAGACTCATCTTACTTTTAATAATAGAAATTCATCAACGTTGAAAAAATTAACCCTTTTGGGATTTTAAATGGGTAACTTGAGATAGAAAGAAGATGATTAAACAAAAAAAAAAGGGCCACACATCCCCATATTAACAGTATTTGAACTATGGGTAATTTGACCAAAGCTTGAAACAGACTTTGACGCTTTGGGCCCATGTAGTATTATTAAAAGGGAATAGGGTCGTTGTATTGTTATGGATTTGGGCAGGTTTAGAGATAAACGACCGTTATCCTCCTTTAATAAAGAGGATAACGACCAAGTTTTATATATTTTTTATAAAAATAGATAACGTTATTAGGGTTTGAGTTTTATTTTTGAATTTGATTTAACATCAAAGGTATTTTTGGTATTAACAAGGTTTATTGTCTTTTTGTGATTGACCAAAGTTGACCAAGAGTTGGACTTAGAAGACCTTTTAATAGAAAACTTCCATCCTCTTGTATACTCTTCCTTTCCCATCTTCGTGTTTGTCTAGTTTTTGACCATTTTCTTGTGATTTTTGCATATCCGTACCTACACATCCACAAACAACAAAATACACAAATACAAGCATATTTTTGTACATTTTGATCATTTTAAGGGTCATTTTGATACACAAATGATATGTGATTTCTCACATATCACTTCCCATACCCATATTCCCTTTTGAGGCTGCCGCAATGGACATGAGATCGAAAATTTATTTGAAAATCAGTCGACATGTTAATGAATAAAGAATTTTAAACATATCGAAAGTTTTATGTTTCCAAAAAGCATTCGTCGATTCTCATTAATACACAAAGATTATATTTGTGTCTGTGTTAGAATCTTGAACAACTTGGTTATTTGATAATGAACAACAAGTGTATATGGGATTGTGTCCTAATGAGATTTATTTATTGATCTCGTTGGCTCTAGACTCTATAAGTGCACTTTTGTTATTTGGTGATCAGAGGCTGGAGCGGACTGCCACCTTTTCAATATCTACGATCTCGGATTAAGAAAGTTGATAGAAGCATGTTGTACTCCGTGAGAAATGAAACCAACTTCTTTTGAGAGAAGCCTGAGTATCTGGGATGGGTTGTGCATTGCATCACTGGGTCCATGATGACTTGTCTTCAACACCAGAATCATCTTTGTAATTACAAATAGATTATGCATTGACCCGGTTTCTTCCTAAGGTTGTATTGAGGGCTTTTTTATTTACACCCTTTATCCTTACAATTCTTTTTCATTCTTCAACCCCTTCATTGTTATTCTAACACGTCCTCATTATCACCATGTTGGGTTTGTTCTGGTCATAACTCATGCCTTGGATAACATTCTTCCCAATCTCACTTTACTCCTTTTTTCAATCATACCTATTGACTGCTACTCTATCTATTGGAGTGTCCCTGGGTAGATCCCTCTGGTTCTGGTTGGATCATGGAATGAAATACCTATTCTTAACCGCCTTATAACACCGTAAGAAACAACAGTTGGTCGATTTTGGTATTTTCATAGAAGCCATAAAACCATTGAAAAAGCAATCAACGTGTTCGAGAAATCATTTATTACACATTGAGAGTTTTTTATATCACCAAAATGCCCCCCTGATAAGTGTAGAATACACATATCCATTTATGCCTAAAAATAACCCAATTAAACCCAAAACAGACCAAAAATGGCAAAAATATGCTTGTATTTGTGTTTTGTGTATGCAGGTAAGGATAATTCAAAAATCACATGAAAACCCATTGGCTCCTAGAGCCACACTACTCTACTCCCCAACACACTCCCATAGAGCCTCATCCTTACTTATCCTCTACAAATGATGCACCTCCAAGAACCACCAATCCATTCCCTCAATATATCTTACAAAACCTACCGCAAACTCTCCTACAAACTACACTACAAGAACCAACTTTTTGACCCATCAATCTATCTAGCAATAGGACCAATGCTCAACCCGATCCATTTATAGAAAGGAAAAACATTCAACAAGAACTCAACCACCTTCAAACCTTTCACCAAAATATCCAAGAGGCTATCCAAAATGCACAAAATGTGGAAAATCAGTCTCATAGCCCACAACCTTCACCAGACATTTCAAAACCCCCACCATTTGTCCCATAACCACCTTATCCCAAACAACCACATTTGACCCATCATTTCCCCCTCCAAGCACATTTAGACCTATAGACCAAACCCAATGGCTAGAGCAACCCCCTAGGGGACATGAACACACAGGTCCTCATTGCCAAATGACTGAGACCATCATTAACAATTTCCAAAACGAAACTAGTTTCATGCTTCATCACATCTTAGAACGATTGAACCACCTCTCAAGCAAATTACCTTAAGATAATAACTAAGATCAAGTAGCCTTAGATAGTTTACCAATCATGATTTTGTAGAGTTTTAATAACTAGTTCAAATTTGTTTTACTTCATGATTTAGTCATAGTCAGGTTTTGTGTTGGTAATGATTCACGTTTTGTCGCATCATGAATTCCTATTTTAAAATATGAAAGTTTGATTCTACTTATATAATCAAACTCTCGGTTTATTAAATTTTAACAGGTTAAACTATGGAATAAGAAATTGCTTCCCGCCAAATAGTTGAGTACTTCTGATTTTGCACAGGTCAGTCGGTGCTAGTTCGATTACGTGCCGGTTCTATCACTAACAACACCTACAAAACCGTCTTCAGAACTATAATACATCATTTTTGGATCTCTGCAATGATATCTTTGCTGTTATATTTTTTACAAAACATTTATTTGCTGATCTTATAATTGCTATCAACCCATCGAGGGAGCATCGTCAAGGGGGAGCATTGAGATTGACCACTAATAACTCAATATTATCATTTGCACCTATGACAACATATTTTCTTGTAGCAAACCCCGACCAGGAAACCACTTGTCAACGAAGCAATAGTGAAGAGGGGATCATCCATCTTGTCTCTCTAAATGCATACACTATTTTTTTTCTTTGTTATTTGGTACACATCCATCTAAGTTAGTTTTTTCTTCGACGCTTTTTTTTGTTTCGACAAAAAAGGGGAGCAGGAAGTAAAAAAAATCCAATTTAAACTTGTAAATTTTGTTGCTTTTTACTTTTTAAGTTTAGTATTGTCACAACCAAAAAGGGGGGGGGATTGTAATACTAGATGAAGTGAAAAACGTTATTTATATCTTACGATCATTTCTTTGTTTTGTTAATAACAAAACATAAACTTATCAAAACAACAAAAGTCATAAGTTCTAAACCAATAGTTTTCTAACACCAGCTCTCTCATAAACAAACTCTCCACTTAAATATATTTTAACCACTTTAATAGAAAATATTTACAAAAACCTTTAAATATTTTAAAACTAATAAAGGACCCTTCTCTAACCAAAGCTAAACTATCTAGCAAGATTACCTAAGAACTACTAAGATTTTTTTTATTTTTTGTAATTTAAAATTCGGATTTTGTGTACGTAGGCTGTGCCCATTGAATTTGGCATTCGCCCATGCACCAGCAGAACCGAGCTACAGTAAACTTCCATGCCTATAAATACAACTCATTAATCCTTGGTTTATTCAACATCATTCATATAACTTCTCTCTTTTAAATATTCAGCATAATACACTGATCTTTTTGTCATGATTCTTTCATTTTAGTGTTTTGTAGATTTCTTAATAAAAGAAGTTCTACCGAGTATGCCTTTGAGGATCAAGTTCTTCGACTCTCTTAGAGCAAGGGTAGCTATCACATCATTAGGATCAAGCCCACTGATCTCATGATATATATTCACATTCATGTAATCAAATAAATGAAAGGCATACGACTATGTGTTACTTATAAGAGTTTGGTGTAAGTTGTTAATGGTGTTGTGTTTGGCACCTAATAGAGGGCAAGCACATGAACATAATATGTTCCATATTGTTGGAACATGATATTTATCTCTGTATCATAACAGGGTGTAATCTTGTGTGGGGACATGGTTCTTCTATATAGAACCTGGTGTTTAGCTTAGCACCAGTTAAAAGGGTAAGCGAATGTTGTGAGGCTTTCTATCTCCGGCCTGTCAAAAAGGAGTTTAGTGATATTAGGTATTCCGAACTCCGAGTAGTGACTCGGGGAGTAAGTACGGCAAGGTAGTGACCTTGTAGCTGAACCAATATAATACTGTGTCACATATCCTTTACTTATCATATCATATCATGTGTTTATTAATTATGTTTATTCGTTCACTTTGAGATCTAAAACGAGAAAAAGAAATAAAAATTAAAAAGAGATTTTAATTGAAAAACTATTCACCCCCCCTTCTAGTTTTCCACAGATTTCTTCTCTCAAGGTGGCATATCATTCTTAAGACTTAGGTGTTACATCATCCTAAGACCTAGACACAATAATTCTGTCACAATTAAAGCATCCGCATAAAGCATCCTTATTTGCTGATTATAATCTATCTTAGGGATTAAAGCAATGGTGATCTTGTTAAACCCTAGCTCATAGAGACTTTACCCACTTACCGCTTAATGGCAATTTATACACTAGTAGTCCACTTGTCCCAACTATCCAATGGAATCAGAACGTTACTTGTTGAATTATCTAGGTCAACTGCTAGTCAAACACATCAATAAACCATTGGCAATATCCATTTAACTAGTTAAGCCCGAAGCGTATCCTAGACACAGACTTAGAAGGACAATATTTGTGTAACTATAATTCTAGATGTATAAATCACTATATGGAGAGCTATCCCAGACTCTAGATCTACTTGGTCCACTTCACTAGATCCAGTTGAATGATAGGTCGCATACAAAAGCGCGTAAACAAGTATAAATTGATAAACATAAAACAAGCATACAAACAAAAATCAAGAAATCAAGATAAACAAATATCAAACATATCAAATCATCCATAATAATGCTAATACCGAAGGTAATAGCCTTCAAAATGTCATAATAAATACAAAAACAAATATTTTAGCCAAGTAAACAAACCGAGTTAACAAATTATATCAAAAAAAAACTGAACGATAACTAAGTATATGGAATATACGCTGTCTTTCAATGAATTGGAGTAACTTGCTCGACCTCTTTTGCCTCTATTTCCTCTCTAAAATTTGAATTTTCTGGTTCAAGTATCGAAATATGATTTAGCACCACTGAAAACACGTTTTTGAGTTCTATAATATACAGGTCAGGAAGTCGGTTGGATACGGCGTATCCCAAGAGTTGGATATGGGGTATTGGAGATTATCATGGAGAAAGGACCACCTTGATATCATTCCATAATATATAAAATACTCATATCTTGAATCGCACGTATGATCCTCTCTGGCTCGGCATATAGATCTTTATTCCTCTGTGGTCTTTGGTGAATGCATGCACGGATACGCCGTATCTTCTTTGATGGATACAGAGTATTGGTCTTCAGAATAGTAATCTTCAAAATATCTTCATTTAAGCTCCACAATGCGCGCCTTTTGCTAACTTTCACCAATTACTCCATAATTACTGCAATTCTCAAATATAAACGATTAAGTAACAATTCTTTGCAATAGCTATACAAAATGGGTTAATAACATGAGATAAATGATGCTATAAAATAGACGTTATTTGATGTTATCATGAGCAAATTACAAGGACTATTTGTGCCAATGTGATAACTTAAAATGCCCAAATAAACTTATAATTGAAAAGTAAAAAAGATCTCAAACTTTAGGGGGCAGAAGTGTCAAAAACATAAAATATTTTATAACACCTCCACCCCCTACCCGTTTTCACTCACACACACACACACCACACTTATACATTTTCTCTCTCAAAACCCTCACTCGATCGTCATCTTCTCCAACGCCATTTTCAATCAATTTCGTGCTTAAGGTATAACAAAGACATTGATCCTTACACCCTTATGATACTACATCTCGAATGAATTTCGTTTTTACATGGTTTTAAGATCAAAAAACCTAAAAATCAAATTAGGGTTCTTTAAAATTGACCTGTTGTGAAAACACAAATTGATAGAGGGGTTTTGTTACATTGCGAGTTAAATATTCGTGTATAGCCGTTTTAATAAAGATTAATATGCGTTAGATTTGCTTGATGTTATGTGTCAAAAATATGTGTTCTTGAGTTTTAATGAGAAAAGTTTGTGGGTTTTGTGAATGACATGCTTTATATGCTTATATGATTAAGTTTGTGATCTAATATCCAAATCTTAAGTGTATGTTCATGGGTAATTTTGAATGTTATGAAAATCTTGCTCGTTTGAATCATTAATTGATGAATCTGTGACTATGAGATGCAAAACAATGTTAAGGTGAATACCATGATGCTATATGTTTGAACTTTGAAGTTATAACATGTTTGTGAATCACTTGTGTTTTTAACCGATCCCAATTGTTAATATCAAGCCGAATTGTAGTTTTATTATTAATCAGATTCGCAGTTTTTAGACCTAGCCGACTTGCAGGTCTATAGCTTTAACTGACCGCAGTTTTGTTTGTTGAACCTGAACTCGCAGTTAGTACTTTTGATCGAACTCGCAGTTCCCTTAAGTGACCGAACTCACAGATCCCCTAAAGTGACCGAACTGGCAGTTTTTAGCTAGTGACCGAACTCGCAGTTTCGTAATTGTGACCGAATTTGCAGTTTCATAATAGTGACCGAACTAGTAGTTTCTTAATAGTGCTCGGATTCACAGTTTTTGCTTGAACCAAATGCGTAGTTTTTCTCTCAAGTACCATAGCGTGAAAAGGTCTCTATAGTGTCTTATTATAACGATGGTTATATTATAAAAACTGTATTGACATCCTTCCATACAAAATCAAAGTCTCTAGAAAGACCAACAAGCAAGCCCTTGACGATGCTCTTGTTCCACGAGAACAACGTCTAAGGATTGGGAATTGTAACTACAGATTGAGCACTACATTCAAGCCCAAGGAACCCACTTTTCAAGTTGCTTTGGTGTTCTTCTCTTACATCAATTTTTAATCAAGCTCTGATCGCTGCAAGTGTTACCTGCCATCTACATGCAGGAATTTTGGCTACTGTTTTCCTATCACAAGCACTTAGCATTAATTCAAGATGCACAAAAAGAATTACTCTTTTGAATCTGGAAACTTCAGAGAAATGCTCCAATCTGTCTGCCCAAATCTTCCTGGCCAGAAGTTTGTTGATCCTCCATTTGAAGAGGAAATATTGCTTTCATAAGAGAACTTGGTTACCCTAGAGATATCAAGTCACTCTCTGATGTCAAGGTTGATACTCTATATCAACCTTAGAGAACATTTGGAACCATCATCAATAAATGTCTTAGTGAAAAGCACTGGACTCGATCGAACTCGTCTCTCTCGGGCTCAAATCGATTGGGGGGTAGTATAACCAAAGAAGGTTGATTATGTTATACCTTCTATGGAAGACCTATATATCAAACCGAGAACAAGGTGCAAAGAAGAACAAAGACATTTACTATCCAAGATCACCAAGTTATTATCTAACCACTTCAGTTCAAAAGATCAACAATTTCAAGAAGAAACAAGTGGAACTGACACTTGGCCAAATAATACCCTATTCTCAACACACAATGAGATTCATCCCAAACATGAAACTTGTTCAAATGGTACGGTTGCCAAAAAACTTTATACTCTAACCAATCAAGTTTGAAGGAGTCGAGGCGTACAAGACTGAGCCATGATTTTTCTACGGAAGTGATTCCAAAAACCAAAGTAGTACGAAAGATCAACCAAGGAGAAGACTGATCAAGCCCCTATAGCTTCTCCTGGTAAAAGACTCAAAGCTACAGTTAAGGTAGCTAAAACAGGAAAGAAGAAGCAACTTGCTCAAGGATTAAAGACTTTATCAGAAATTTCATTGTCTGAAGCTGAACAAATGAAGATATTACCAAAGAATCAAGACAAACAAATTATAAATCTCTCACGCCATGGTTCGAGGTTGCAGAAGAAAGGAACTGGTTTTCACCAAGGGTTCCTGATTGCCTAACATATGATTTGAAGATGAATAGATTTCTTAGAAGTCCAGTGACGAGGACGATGATGAAGTAAGCATAAGTAAAGACGATGATGACGATTCTAAAAATGAAGATGATGATGGTCAAGATGATGATAAAGAGCAGACTAAATTAGACAATGATGGTGATGACTTTGTTCATCCCAAGCTCTCCACTCATGATGAAGAAGAAAGACAAGAAGAAGAGGGTTCAGATCTGAGAGTTCAAACACCTTCTCATTTTGAATCCACTGATGATGAAACATATGATGAAGTAACTCAAGGAGACAATGTTGAGGGAGAAGAACTGGATGAAGAGGAGACAAATGAAGAGGAAGAAGTGAATGAATTGTACAGGGACATGAACGTCAATCTGGAAATAAGAGATACTGAATGAAATGGCTCCACAGACTAATGTTTCAAAGGCAAAGGCTGTCAGATCGCGATCCACCTGGGATCGTATTTGTCTTTGCAAGATCGATATCATTAAATACGGACCGAGATCGTAAGATCCTACAATTTATCATGTTCTTAAACAACAGATATACTAGTCAAACTATTTTTATCTCTACTCATCATCAAATGAAAAATTTATATAATATCATCTTGAAATTCAAAGTTCAAATTAAAAATACCAAAGTAAAAGTAAAACACAAATAAGTCAAGTTTCAATTGTCACATCACGATTAACTTAATAAAATTACTTAACAACATAATAAACGTCACAAAACAAAGTATTTCACTAGTATCTACTACATTAAGCCTATCTGAATTAAAACTTAAGTTAATAGTTAAAACTGATGAAAAGGGTAAAAAAAACAACATTACTTGTAAGAAATTTTTGCTTAAGATAACTAGAACATGAGAAAAGAACCCTAATTTGTATCATGAATTCCAATTTGGGGAAAAGTAAATAATTATGTTTAGTTGATAGAACACTAGGAATGAAACGTCAATACTTGTACTGTAATCAGCTGCTCGTAATTTATCTTTTTGGGCCTAAAAAAGTAATGCACTAAAGTAATTATGTAAGTTAATAAGTTAGTAACATTGGTAAATTTGTAAACTCATATCGACATTGCGTCCCAACGATCTTACGCGCGATTTACGATCGCAACTTGCGTTCCTACTCTGGGATGCGATCCTACAAACCGATCCTACCTGATTTTAACAGGTGGACACTAAGATCGTACGATCTTAGCGAGTAAACCATCGCGAGTTTTTACAAGTCTTGGGTCAAGGTACTCAGTCATAAAAGATACTCAGGTGATAATAACACTGTTACACTAAAGTTCACAACCAGCATGAATTCTTCTTATTCCTCATGCTTCAGTTTCCAATATGCTTAACCCTAATCTGGATACAGGTATTGACTCCATTCTTAATCTGAACACTGAGTCAACTTCTCTGGCAGATGTTCCCGTCACTACGAATGTTGAAATGCGTCCTTCATCTGTAACAACACTTCCTCCACCACCTATTCCTCTCGTTCAACCTCAGCAACAAACACCAATTACCACACCAACAATTGTTCCAAGTACCTCCTTACAAAATCTTCCAACCTTTGGTTCCTTATTCAAGTTTGAAGATAGAGTAAAAGCTTTGGAAGACGACTTCTCGGAATTCAAGCAAACAAACCAATTTGCTGAAGCAGTTTCTTTAGTTCTCGGCATTGTTGATGAGTACCTTGCCAACCAGATGAATGAAGCTGTAAAAGCAGCTGTTCAACTATAATCAGACAAACTTAGAAGTAAAGCTCAAGCTGACAATGAAGATTTCATCAATAAAATTGATGAAAATATGAAGAAAACCATCAAGGAGCAAGTTAAGGTACAAGTTAAAGAGCAAGTCTCCAAGATTTTGTCAAAAATTCAGAATTTCGTAAATGACCAACTTGAAGCTGAAGTTCTGATTCGTTCATCCAATAAAGCTAAGACATCCCATGTTGTAGCAGCTAACCTATCTGAACTTGAGTTGAAGAAGATTCTCATTGATAAAATGGAGAATAACAAATCAACTGACAGATCAATTCAGCAGAAGACTCTCTACAAAGCATTGGTTGACGCTTATGAAACTGACAAAGTCATCCTTGAAACATACGGAGATACTGTTACATTTAAAAGACGTCAAGATAATGAGGATGAAGATGAAGAACCCTCTGTTAGATCAAACCAGGGGTCTAAGAGAAGAAGAGCTGGAAAAGAACCTAAGTCAACCAGTGCACCAAAGGAGAAGATTTCCAAGTCAACTGACAAGTCTAAAGAAGGGTCCAAATCTCATCACACGTCTACTGGCAAGTCTGCTCAAGCAGAGGAACCAATACACGCTGATAAATACTTGGAAGAACCCGCACATCAGGAGTTCGATACAAGATTTACTGAAGATCAATATGCTGATGAGACCACTCAGCATCCTGATTGGTTTCAGAAACCAACAAAACCTCTAACTCCAGACCATGATTAGAACAAGACTTTGCCTGCTAAACATAGACCAGTTCAACCTTGGATAAGCACTTTAGCTTGGAATATAGATCCTCATAAGTCAATTAATGAATTAATGGACACTCCTCTAGACTTCTTAGCATTCGTGATGAATCGGCTCAAGGGTGATACTCTAACACCAGAATTATTAGCTGGTCCAATATACGAGTTAATGAAAGGTTCATGCAAGAGTCTGGTAGAACTTGAATATTTCCTTAAAGAAGTCTGCAAAGCAACTACTGATCAACTAAACTGGAACAACCCCAAAGGACAGCAATATCTACATGATCTTTGCAAGCCCTTACCATTGATACCTAATTCACGAGGTCGTCGAGTAATACCTTTTGATCACTTCATCAACAACGACCTTGCGTATCTAAGTGGTGGTGTCTCAAGCCGAATAATATGTGCTTAATTACACATATTTTATGTCCACTAAAACGAGCTTAAATGACCAAAAACAGATAGAAAATGCCAAATATATGTTTGTTTTGCATTTGTATTGTGCAGGAAACACATATCACACAAAGGACGAAAAAACAAAGCCAAAAACGACAAAACTGAGCACGGAATGGAAAGGTGTGAAAAGACGAAGCAAAATCAAAGCCAAAGAGTCAATCAAGCCAAAAAGTCAACAGAAAAGTCAAATAGTCAAAGTCAAAGTCAACCCCGACAGAGTCAAAGTCAACTCCGAGAAACTGAAGCAGAAAATACAACTTGAGGGACCAAAAA
>BQNB010067477.1:0-34188 GCA_026074375.1 Tanacetum coccineum | reverse complement strand
CCCGAAGCTTCACTTGTTTACTTGTTCAAAATACAAAGATTTCTAGCCCATAACAGATATACAAAATGTAATGCGACAAAATCTTTAGTGCATGACATCCAAATCAAAACCACCAATGTATCATTTGCACCTCGTGCCTTATTGATCCCCTGAAAAACATTGCTTAAAACGTTAACATATTTTTGAGTGAATTTATAGGCTTATAAAATGTATAATGTAGGACCGCAAGATTTCCTCATGATAATGCAACAGATGCAAACATCATAAAATGTAATTGCCCGTGATGATGTTCTAACCTGCAACATCCTATTTCCGACATGGTATACGTTCGTTGTCCGACAAACCGGCACAGTGAGCATGACTTACCCAAACAGGGATGTCAATCCCAAATAGATCTATTTATAACATTCACGCTCACAACAGTAATTGACAGTTCATGATAATAGGCTCAGAGGGTTATTGCTACATAGGCAAACACGTAATCGTAAATGTGAAATGTCCACTTGCGTCCAATTGTAAAACATGCATATGTTTTATTAGCCTTAATTATATCAAGTCAAACAAGAATGTTATCGGTCTTAGAAAGTCAAACTAGGTCTTGTATTGTAATAGGCTAGTCGGGTTCAACGGGCTTGGATTGTAATCTAATATTGTCTGTGTTTCGGGCTCAAAGCCTAAGTTATGCCAAGCTCGGCCCAAGTTACAAGCCCATACGCCACCTAGTAAGGCATGGGTATAAATAGAACCCTCTCCACACATGGAGAGGGTGTTGGTTACATTTTGTCACATTTGTAATCCACCAATTCTCTCTTAATCTAACCTTACTAGTTCTTTCTCATTTCTTTTTCTTTCTTTCTCTGCCGGCTCAATCTTTGAGCTTATTTGGGTTTGCTATTAAGTTGTGAAGGATATATATATACGACTAACATGTGGTATCAGAGCTGCAAGGGTGTGTAGTGTTTGCTTGTGTGTCGAATTAGTGGCTAGGTTATTGATTTTTTTTTGGTTCAAAAAATATGGCAAGAAAAATCAAGGTTTGATCTTTGTTTGTGGTTAAAGGTGTTAAAGACTTGTACTTTCGGGCTTAGAACTACCCCTTGAATCATTACTAGGTAGTTTTAACATCATTTTGTGGCTTTCAAGAAAGTTTAATAATTTTTTCTTGGCTGCATTTTGTTTAACTGAAAGGGTGTTCTTGATTGCATTTTGCTTCTTCGTTGCGATTTGCCTCTTGCGACTTGCCTCATAGTTGCGTTTTGGTGTTGCGTTTTGCTTATTGAAGACCCTTTTGCAAGCAAGTACAAACGTTATGCGCGTGTAATTAACGTATAACTTTTAAACTACGTATCTTCTTCGTTATTAATCCGTTTTTGGAGTTTCTTACCTTTTTGGAATCATCATGAGACGTAGTATTTTATAAAATTATAAAATAAATACTTTTATTTTCAAATTCAAACATAATGTTTTGGCATTTTTCATAAAAACATGTTGAGGCTTGATTTTATAACTTTCTTGTTTAAAAAAAAAAATAGGGGGGGGGGGGGGGGGGGGGGGGGGGGGGGGGGTTAAAAAAAAAAAAAAAGCCACTTTGTTACATGTGAAAACCGTGATTTGAGCAGGTTAGTTTAAACCTTAAAAAATGGCTAAGAGTTCATTTTTATGTGTGTAAGTGTTGTGCTATGTGAATTTATGTGGGCTAAGTGAGTTAATTATGTGCTTGATATCATTTTGAGGTGTATGGGCATCTCATTTTGAGTGTGTTTGAGTTTGGTGTTAAGTATTCCATTCGTTCACGTTTGGTGATAATGGATTTGAAAGACGTGTGAATGCATTGCTATGTCAATACTTGGTTTTAAGGATTAAGCGTTTATAGGAAGTGTGTGATATGGGAAAGGAATAATGTGGTTGAAATATGGAAGTTGGTAGTAAACTTTCCATATATAGAAAGTGAATTTGGAAATGAAAAGTTATTTTTAGAAAGTAGTTTATAAGCAAAATGGTTTACCAAATTAGCTTAGGTTTTTATAAAAACTTAAGGTATTGAAGGTAATTAATTAACTAATAAAAGATAAAAAAAAATATTTTTTTATACATGAATAGTAAATACGAATTTGTATAGGAAATAAATAAAAATTAATTAATTAAAAAGGGAGGTGATTGGATCGGTTAAAAAAGAAAAAGAAAAAAAGGAAATAAATCCTGATACAATAGCATTCTATGTAGTATAAATTATAAATAAATAATCCCTAAATCATTTTTTTATACTCATCTATTTTCCTATGATCGACCGAACCTCCAAGAGAAGAAAAAAAAGAATTTTTTTTAATCAAGAACGAGTTGGTGATTAAGTGATTCAAGAATCAAGGTTTAGGTATGTTTCAATTAAGTTTTTGTTTTGTTTCTTTATCATTTAAACAATTATTAGATGGATTAATTAGGTTTTATAAAAATCTACAAATTAATATAATTAAACTAGTTAATAATGATTAGGGATGAATTATAAGCATGATGATGTATTCGGTTAGGTTTAGAATCACAAGAAAACAATCAAAAGCGAGCAAACACAGACACGAGAATCAGAAGAGTACAAAGCCGAAGCCCCAATAGCCCAAAACCTTAGCCAATTTCCTTTTGTAATATCCACAAGGACCAATCTTGCTATTTTCGGAAGTTATTTATAACTAGAAAAGGAGAAAAAGAAGACAAGGGCCAAATGTATAAACCTCCCAAACTCCAACAGTTTTAACTGTCCAAAAATAGGCGGGAAACCCATTTACTATTCATCGTCTCTCCCGTTTTCACCCCCATGGTAAAACAAAGGGCTTTTGTTAATTAAAGGGTGCGTTGGTCAATTCAAGGAAGCTCAAGCACAAATGCAAGGACAAATTAGTCTAATTAAGGGGATACTTATCCTAGCTCAAGATCAAAGGCCACGTAATCAATGGAGAAGCACAAATTGTGATGGGTTTTTGTGCTAACTCACTCACAAAACTAACACAAACGTCACATCAAAGAATGCCAGCCTGGCAATCCTCAGGTGTCCACAAATCAATCCAACGGGTACAATTGATGATCAAATGATTGAAGAAATGAATGACAGAGATTAAAATTTTGGAGAGCAAGGCAAGAGGGCCTAGAAGCTTCAGCTTAGCACTATAAATAGGCCTCATTCTCACACACACAAGGGATCCGATTTTTAGTCTTCTTTTTAATCAAGTTTTTATGTAATTTTTAGTAATTCGTATTTTATTTCTTAAATGTAATTTTTCCTCTTTCAAGTAATGTAATCAGCTTTTTCAGTTAATGAAATTCAGTTTTTAATGTTTTAAATCCCGTTTTCTAAACTCTCATTTTAAGTCATAAGCTCTCTTAATAAGCTAAGTTGTCTCATAAGCTAATAAGCTCATTTTAAGCTCTTTCAGTCTATAAGCTGAAATAGAGCTGTTTTGAATTCGAATATCTTACTTAACCTTAAATCAGATTAACTCTATTATGGATCTAATTGGATTAGAGCTTTTGGAAGGGGATCTTAAATTAGAAGAGATCCCAAGGACTTATACCTTAGCTTATTAATAAGCTAAGGAGCTTGTAGCTGCCTTTATTGGTTCCTTTTGTTTAGCTAAAGGATCAAGTAAGTTTCTCTTTTCACTATTCTCTAATTTCAGTTTTAATTTGCTTAGTTATACTTATATGCTTAATATTGCTTATTTGCTTATTCTTTTTGCTTATTAGTGTTTAAATATCTCTTCTAGTGCTCATTAGTTATATGTCTTCATCTGTTTTTGCTTAAATAGTTATAGATCATTAGTTACTAATTTCTGTCATAAAAACTCATAAAATCTAAAAATATTAGCTTAATTAGTTAAGATCTTAGAATTTTGCCTATTCAGTTGCTTAATCATGATTGTTAAGTTTGTTTTAAGCTAGTTTTTATCTGGTATTTAGCACTTGTTCATTAAATTTCCCTTAAAAAGCTTTTCTCAAATCTGTCATAATGACAAAGAGGTGTTTGGTTTAGGCATTCTTCAAAATTGCCACTAGCAGTACTAACCTACTTTATATTGCTGACACTTTAACACTGACCAGTACTAACAAGTAAAGTAGTACTTGTTAGTATAAATTTTAGCTTTTCAATTTAGTAGGATTAAGTTTAGTTCTAGTTATAGCTTATTAAGAATTTAGTTGTTATTTTCTAGCTTATTTCATTGCTTAATTTGTTTTTAAGAGTCAAATTATATTAGCAGTACTTTCACTTGAAAGTACTGCTGAAATTTTACACTAGCAGTACTAACCTCAGTTAGTACTGCTGTGTTCTTAGCTTAATTTAGATAGGTAATTTTGGGATTTAGTTTATTAAATTCATAGGATTTAAGTTCTTAATATAAGTTTAAATACATTTAAAGTCTGATTTGCAATTTCTAGCTTATTTCCCTAGTTAAATTTAGCTGTCAAAAGTCATAAAAACCTGAAAACTCCAAAAACAGTACTTAGAGTCCTTAAGGATTTAAATTTGTTAATTTAGCTTATGGGTCTAGATTTTCTAGCTTAATTAGATAGTTTATAAGTAGTTTTATAAAGCCTTAAAGTTTTAGAGTCTAGTTTAGCTTATTAAAGTTTTTAGCTTATTTGAAGTTTGTGTAACTTTGCTTATTTCCTGAGTTTGCTTAGTTCATAATCAATTTCAGTAGCATAAAAGTAGTTTAAGCCTTAATTTCTTTTCATTTTTAGAATAAGCACATCATAAGCTTTCTAGATCACTTTTCCTTTTTAGATTTAAGCTTAAATTGAGTGTTTTATGGCTGTTTAAGTGAAAATAAGCTTCAAAACCTCACTTTCTGTAATCAGTTTAGAAATAAGCTCTTATTGAGCTTATTTGAGATTTTCAGTCCTAGTAGCTTTTATTAATTTTGTTTCCACTAGATTCCTTTACAACTTTGCTTCTTTAAGTTTTTCATAATAAGCACTTTTCAAATTTCACCTTAATTCGGGCCTTAGCTTGTTATCGGGGTAGATTCTCAGGGTAGAAAGTGTAACTTTTAAATTTAGTAGTTTACTAAGTTGGTCCCTCCGTTAGCTTGTCAGTTCACCCGTTAGTTTCCTAGGTCTTTTCGACATTAGTCCTTAGTTAAGTAGTTAATTAAAGTTTAATAGTTTTAATTAGTAATTAGGTTTAAGTTTTAATTAGTTTAATTAAACTTTTATAAAAAGATTAAAAAGTAGGGCTTTTATTTTTAATAATTTTCTTCACTTTTTCTTAATTTAGTAAAATTTTAGTTTACATTTTTAAGGTAAAATCTTAATCAATTTGCTTTATAATTGCATTTCCGTATTTGTTTAATTGTTCAATTAATTTATTTTTCATAATCTATTGTCCATTTTAATTATTGTTTTTTATTTAGTAGTCATAGCTTATCAAGTCAAACATCTTTGCTTCATTCAAATCAGAATCCGAATTAAAACGTGGTTTCAATTTCACTAGTCGTTGGGGAAACGACCCTGGTGATCATACTTACCCGGTTAAATATACGTATTCTATATATATCTTTGTAAATGGAATTGTCCAAGGGTTACTTGGGGATTTCCTTAATTTCTCTATAAGTATATTATTTTATACGTGTGTTAAAACTTCTACACCAAATTCTTGGCGCCGTTGCCGGGGACTAGTGTTAAGATTCCTTCGTTTGGCGTTTGTTGATTTGGTTTGAAGATCCTTTCACCCTCGAAAGTTTCATTTTTTTTTATAATCCAAAAATCCCAAAAAAATTTATAAAATATATAAAGTAAAAAAATATTTTCATTTTCTTTTTAGTATAAGTAAAAGATAAAAAAAATCAAAAATATAAAAAAAATCTTTCTTTTTAATTAAGAAATAAAAATCACCAATTGGTAAAAATACCAAAATATAACATTCTCAACGGAGGTGTTATCATTTCAATTTCCGGTGAACTTGTTGGTTCCCAAATCGAACTAAAGATTTAACACTTGCCATTTGTGTCTCTACGAAGTACGGCTCACCTTGAAAAGCAATTTTCAAGAGCTACCATGAAGTAGTTGATTATTTGGTTTAAGTCTCTTCCGTATAACCGTTAAAATTCATTGTTAAAAAAAATAGTGTAAAGTTTTGCTTTTTGATTTTTAGTTTTTCTTTTTATGCGCACTCGTTCACAATCTCGAAGACGTCGACAACAACAAACTCTTCCGGTTGTTGTTGAAAATTTTGATTTAGAAGAACCAATTGTGAAACTTTTTTTTATTTTTTTGGTTCCCGACTTGACTGTTTGGGGGGGAAATTTTTGACCTTTTACGGATCACATAAAACGAATTACCGCGTAGCCGGTAAAATTTGTGAAACGTCTTTTTATTATATAAATCTTTAATTTCGATTTATTATCGCTCATTTGCGATTTATTTTTCACTTATTTGACTTGAAAACGAGGAAGACTATATTTTATTCCTGACATTGATTTATCAAAAAACGGACCCGCTAATTTCGTTTTCGTAATTCGGACACTCTAATGCAATTTGATGTAAAATGGACATTCCAAACAACTTTTTTGTTTTGCCGAGAATTTGGAATAACCAAGCAGGAAAAAAGACTGTTATAGCCCTCGCAAAATGTGTAAACCGCAACTCGTACTCGGACCCAAAAAATAATTTAAATTTATATTTAATTATCACTTTTTCTTAAATAAAAAGATTCTCAAAATAATTATTTAACTTTTATTCAAAAAGGCGGTTATTTTTAAACCGATGGTTCAAAGTTTAAAGTTTTAAATTTTTACGACAAAGCTTGCCCGTTGACACTCATGGTACCAAATAAATAAATAATATACATGATTTTAGTTATATTTTATAAAAACATTTATAAAATATATTCAAGTAAATACTCATTTTTATATCACAGAAAAAATAATTTGGACAACATTGGCGCAAGTTGCGTATGGTGAAAGCGTCGATGATGGCACTCAAACGAGTCTCCGTAACCGTATTTGATTAAAAGTTTCTCACAATTACACATTTAGGCCCTGTGGTACTATTTTCAGGTTTAACCCTTACGTTTAGAAACCGTACACGGTATTTGCTCGTCGTTTAGATTAATATCATAATGTAGTCATTTTCTATTTCATTTAGTCAGAAAATAAAACACACTCCACTGATACTCTCTCGTCGCACGCTCCTCCATCTTCCCTAAAACTCTACCGGCCAACCTTCCCGCCGGTCGCCGCCACGGCAACCTTGCTGCACGCCGCCGAAAATGGATTTCGGCGAAGCGTTTCCGGCCGTAGCAAAGTGTTATACCTGGATGACTCGATCTACCCGAGCCGATACCACTGCCATTCACGCGCCGCATCCTGGGCTTCGGCGTCCGCCCTCAGTACTCCGTCCAAATCTACCGCCCTACAAGCCGCCATAATATACCACCATCATCTACACGCCTGTCGCCAGCATTATCTTCGCCGACCCCACCACCATCGACACCTCACGGCCACCTACACCACAACCGTAGCCACCCACGCCGACACACCATACACCTCCACCTGTCAAACTCCACCAGCCACACTACCTTCACCTGCCTCTTCGCTAACCCACCACGCCACCAACTTCGGTAACATCTCACGCACCACCACTGCCGGCGATCTGCCAAGCCCGAAACCACCATAGCCGCGGCTCAGCCGCCATCTCCCCCCTCCCCCACACATCACTTTCTTTTTTATATTTTCTTTTTGGTTGGTTAGATATTTTATAAAAACTAATAACTAGTTAGTTTAGTTTTGTTTGTTTGTATTATGTAAATTTTAAGGGGTGTTTGTTTCTGCGTTTTATGGCCCTAAAGGGGCGTTTGGATTTGTGTATTTCTGCCTTGAGAGGGCGTTTGGTTTTGTGGATAACGGCCCAAAGAGGGCGTTTTGGGATATGATTTTTAACACCAATAGGGTGTGTCTTGGTTTTAGTATGTTATTTATCTATTTGATCTCGTTTAATTACTAGATATGGAATAACGCGAGTATATTGCAACATTGATTGATTAAAAGTAGGAAAAACATTGGTTTTGGTAAAAATGGAAACGTCATACAAACGGCAAGGTCATGCCGAAATTTATAAAAATTTATATACTTAGTATTATTCGTTTAACACTTTTATTATTTTGGGAAACCCGATAAAGAGGATTAAATCATAGTCTTAAGATTTTTATTATAATAATACAATAAACCGGTAAATGAACGAAAGATATACTTTTACAAACAAAACAACTAGTTTAGTTAAAACGCGCAACGAAACACTAATATATATAACATTATTTTATAATTCTAATAAATAAAATAATAAGTTTTGTAAAAACTTTAAAAACGTCATTTATCTAATTCATAACTTTAAAACGTGTATTTACTTTTACGCAAGAACTTTTTATTAATTTAATTGGTGACTTTTGAAAACGCGTCGAATTATATTATTACCATTATTTTTAATCACGTTTCTTATATAATACTTGTAAAGTATTATATACTACGACTTTTCCTTTTGAATGTTTGTCTTTATTATATACTTCACCATATGAATTATATAATTATTCATTTTTCATATGTAATTTATATACGGAATATATTATGTACTTTGCGTGTGTTTTTCGATTTATTTTATTTAACCAACCACCAAACTCATCCAACTTGAAAATCAAATCCCTTATCAACGAGTCGCGTTGATGTGCTCATCCATCGGTAAACCCCAAATTCATCAACCCAAGCTAATGGGTTTTAGCCGTTAAGTTAAGCTGCATCTTCTTGGTCGAGCCATTCTGTTCTCCGTTTGTGCTGTGCTTATTATTTGCATTTCTGCTAGTTGCTCTGCAACATCAAGGTGAGTTCATAGCCCCACATTTTACTTGTTTTGAATAAATGTTTTATTATCTTTTGGGGTGAGAAACATGCTCGTTTATAAACTCGTTTACGTTACCGAATTTCAAACTCGTTTTAAAACCACATCACTTACAAACCTGGTTACTTGATTGATATCACACTCTTTCTACTTATGGATTTAAGTATTTAAAGTTGTTTATGAATAAAATGGTTATTTCTTCATTGGACACATGTGGTTTTCAGTACCATCTCCTAATTTACATTTTGTAAATTGCTTACAAACCTACTACTGCCCAACTTATCATGAACTATTAGTTTCTCGACCGGAGGACCGGTTGAGGGAGCGCGAGTGAATAAATAGATCTATTGGGACTAATTATCCCTATCCGGGTAAGCATGCACTTACTTGTTTCTGTCGTCGATGAACAAACGGATATATGTCATGTCGATTGTACACTATGGTGGTCTTTGGTTTGGGACACCAGTTTAGGGCAGGAATACTATGCAACAGGAAGAAGCATGCCCTGTTGACTAATTAGCTTCGGTGTCATGAGTTAGCGGCAAACAGTGATACACTTTTCAGGCATATTGTATCGTTATAATCTTCGATGAGCTTTGTAGTGAAAGTTTATATTTTACTAAACGTTTTGGTCCTCATAAAGTGTTTTACTTAAACCTTCATGAGTTCATCTCAACTTTATGTTGACCGTTTTAGCATGTTTTTCTCAGGTCTTAGCTTTGTGACTTCTTGATGTGCTTTGTGGAGTTACGGGCAATTAGTACTCTTTCAAGACTTATCAAACTATCCTACTCGTTGTCTTTTAAAAAACAAATTACGCTTCCGCTATTTTACTACGCTTCCGCAACTGTTTAATATTCTTTTAAAATCCTGGTCAAAACTTATATATTTTTGAAACAATGCAACGAGCTATGATTTTCTAAAAAGTCCATTAGTGGTCGTTCTCATGTGCCTTATCGTTGGGGATTATGTAGACGTCCCGCCCTCGGACATGGATTCCTATCCGGCCTGTCATGGGGGTGTGACAGATTGGAATCAGAGCCAAGGTTATAGTGAACAGGTTAGATATCTAGGTTAGAATAAATCTAGGTCTGGGACTATAACCAGTATGAGATCCTTACGTGTTTTTATGTTTGGGCACACATTATACGTATTTTTGCTATGAGCTTACGCTTACATTTTCTCTGCGATTATCTTTTCTCTGTGGTTATCTTTTCTCTGAGGTTGTCTTTTTTTTGCGGTTATCTCTTCTCCGCGGTTTACGTTCGCCTTACATTTATTCCTCTAATTACTTATATGGAAGTTGTCTATATAAATATTAAACTTTTCTAAGACATTGTGCGTGACACAATGGTCTCTAAAATTTGTCTAAGATTGTCGAGCATGCAATGGTCTCTAAACTTATTATTCATAACCTTATACACATATCGTATTACGCGAAACCCGACACGGTTTGTTTTACATGGAATTATGTAATGAATCTAAGTTTCCACAAGTTTGTATGGGCGTGGACTTGTAACTGGAGGTTTACATATGGTAATGCTATGTAACACGTTATTAAAAGAATCTTAATCTTATATACTATAACCGTATACTCAACAGCTATTTTAAAATCTATGTCGATATTCCTAATTGTTGCTCCGTCTCGAAAGACGAGTTTTAAACACTAGTCCCATCCTCATTAGAGTGCCTGCATCGTATTTTATCCACCACCTTTGAGGATTGTATGGGTACGCGTATTCATAGAAATTAGTCTATCTTAAACATTTATTCGACTTATTTTATTCCATTACCCCGTTCGATTTTTGCAAGTAAATACCGACGACAGAAAAGGAATGAGTTCCACGTGGATCGAGTGAAATGGTAACCCAACGAAGTCTAATGCTATTGAGCTAATGTTAGGTATGAGGATAGAATCCCCATGAGTTGCGACCTTAATAGATTAGGTCGTACGTTAGGAACCAAGGTAGTAAGGAGATGCCAACAAACAAAATACAATGACCAAAAAGGCCTAAGAGCTTACATTGCTAAACTAAATTTCAAGCCACTGAAGTAGCAAAAACATTTCCCTTCCACAAAAACGAAAGTTGCATCACATAGACCATGCCCACTGTTGAGTGTATGACTTACAAGCGGTTGGCCATGTGAGTAGGAAATTAGGGGACACCGTTTCGATATTCAACTTAGAGGCCATACTGGAAAAATTAGAAATCTGAACCGTGTGAACCGTATTTAGGAGGTTAAAACTTGTTGGAGCTCTAACGCCGTCAAAGATAACGTTGATGTTTAAGGAAAGATTTTTCCTTATCTAGTGAAACCTAAGTAGACTTAGACTAAAATCTCTAAGAGTTTTGCACTAGTACCTACCTGTGAATTTCGTGTATTGTGTGGATTTTCCTAAATCATTTGTTCAAATTTGTGTCATGACGATTTGTCAGTTACACTTTAATTCCCTAGTAAATATAAGTAAGCTACTCCTTTACCGTCTTACAACCATTTCACTATTATTATGTAAACTGTCTTACTGTTATTAACTAAACTGGATGGTATCCTATGAACTATTTTAGTGTCGTCTTATAAACATAGTTGTTGTCACGTTATGAACTATTTTACACCAGTTTACAAACCGTTTGCTGATAGCTTCTTGTTTATTTTAACACCTTATAAACTATTTTGATATCATTCCATAAACCGTTTTGTCAACATTTTATAATTACCCTACTATTACCTCATAACTTATCTAACTATCAATTAATGAACTAACTCGTTTTCATTTTATAACCTAATTTACGGTTAATTATAAACCCTTTTGCTACCCTATTATAAATTATTTTGCAGATATCTTACAAACTATTTCCGTGTCACCTCATGAATTATTTCGTTGTTATTTATAAACTATTTCGCTGTCAATTTATGAAATATGTCGTCAACATCTTATGAACTACTTCGTGTCTTTTATAAACCATTATGTTGCCACTTTATAAATTATTGGGTTGTCAACTCGTAAACCATTTGTTACCATTACATTATAAACCGTCACGTAACTTTCTTGTAAACTATTTTTGTTATCGCCTCATAAAACATTTCCCGTTATCTTACAAAATATCTTGCGTCGTTAAGATACATATAACCAGTTTTTATATACCCACGAACTATTTTGCTACCTAAATCAAACTATCTCGTTTATACCGATATACGATTGTTTTTTATAAAATAATTTTTTTTTTCTTTTTTCTTTTTTTTTTTTTAATTTAGAAATGAGATACCATCGTTAGGATGTTTTTCCTTAAATTATACATAGCTTGATCACCTATGTATAAATTCAGAAAGGACCATGCTATGCTGGGAGTAGTCACTATAATTTTTTTTGTTTTGTTAAATTACCCTTACTTTTCATTTCTATTTCTTTCTTTTCCCTACATTGTTAACGAGATTATATTGTACTTGTATTTTATTAATATTTTGTGTGCGTATTCATGAGTCACGTCGGTCACGTGTATTTATATTCGTAAGCATCATAACTAAGCAGATTTTCTTCAACCTTGGTATATAGAAACACCATACCCTTAGCCGAGAGACTAATCATGCTTCCTCGATAGTCATGGAAATGTTCGGATGGAAAGGTTCTAGCAATGAATGAGGCATATCACTCTAAGTGGATTATAACCAATAGAACTAGAATATTTTCTTCAGTATACTTACCTTTTAGTGAGATAGAATCACGTGAATTATGAGATCCTCATATCGACAAAACCTCTGATGGATCCTTCAGGATGTACATCGACAAGCTGAGAATTTAACAAGCTAACCGTTACCCGTTTTCTAGTTTAGACGATCTTTTCGATCAACTGCGAGGATGTAGCGTCTACTCGAAAATCGACCTAAAGGACTAGATGCCAATTAAACTGGAAAGTTCATGAGATGAACAACTCGACACACTGACCTATTAGGGATTTGGGAACACTACGATCTGTCATAAGTATGGACACGAAACTGATAATCAACGGGAAGCCGTTTAAAAAGACACTAGGACCGCGTCGTGTCTTACCATTCAGGCAGAACTTTAAGACCTCACTTGAACTACCTTATCTCATTCTTAAAATTTTTACTCTTTCCGTTACAAAACCTTGCGATCACGAACTGTTTGTGGAGTTAACCGACTTGTGCGCTTTTGAGCTAATGGATTTGATTTATCCTCGAACTAACGACTGAGTACGATATTTCATCACGTATCACTTGAGCTCTCCCGCGAGCTCCTCCTAATTGTTGACCTTTATTCTGTGGATATTGTTTCTCAAAATGTCCTCACTCTCCGCATTCCGTCACCGTTTGTTATAGTTATTGTTGTTGTGTATTCTTATACTTTTGATTCACGACTCCATATGTTTGTGCTATGATTTTTAAATGATTAAAATGAATAAATATTTTAATAAAGATTTCTGATGATTTCGAATATACAAATTGTTCTTGCTAAAGAGGTTGTGAGATTTAGATAAGGTTATGCTTGAATTATAGTGAATTTTGTTGATTGGTTTTGGCGTAAAAGAATTTTGGATGGTTTGAAAAATATTGTGGCATTATGGTCAAGTCCATGGGTGATTTATAAAAATATAGTTGTTGGTCCGAGTTTTAAATGAGGGTAAACGGATGTTTAAAAGTGTTTCTAAAAGTTTTTTAGTGCGGAAAGCTTAAAAAGATATTCGTAGGCGCTTTTTAATTATCCAAAAACGAAGGTAATTATTTTTATTTTTTTTCCTTTCTAAAAAGGATAAGTCATTGCCGTTGGTCATTTCTAATTATAGCAAAATAAAATAAAATTATGTATATATTTAGCAAGCTAAGTGTTTTGGTTAGACGATATGGTTTCAATAGTTCGTTTTTGGAGATATAGAAACGATTAAATTAGGGGATGCTGTTAACATCCCGAAACTAAAAAATTTCTTAAAATGGAAACTTTCTATAAATAGTAACTTTTCGTAAGAACGTCGTACATCGTCATAAAAACTTAATCAAGTTCGTAAAAAACACATTTTGTTGACTAAACCCTAAAGCACAAACATATATGGTTGTCTATTTCGTTATTGAACGTTGTGTGCAACGTTCCGTTATTATTATTATTTTCTCGTTCTACGGCGCGTCTATTTATTAGGTCGCAATTAGAGCCGTTCGGTTATACTTTGTTCGCATCGCTCGCTTGTGGTGTGTGGAGTCATTCATCCTTATACTTCCTGAGTAAGTTGAATACTTACATCTTTTAAGCCCGTTGATTTAATCACGGTCCTACTGATATCCTCTGCCCTAACACATTTAAACCCTTATACAGACATACCCACACGTCTACACTTTCTCCTTTTATGTTTTCACTATCAATAGACTTTCCTTATAACATGTTATATCAACCACAAAACTGGTAATGATATTTTCTGAAATACTCATGTTGATAATTAAATAAACCTGGTCAAACTTTAGGCCAAAAATTTTGTATATATTAGAAGTGGTTTCCCCCCAAAACAAACATTAAAAAATTTTGACTGAATAAAATTTTCAACGCCATGTTTAAAAACGGATTTGTTAAATCCTAAATATGGGTTCCTAATCACACAATAGGGTAAAACAAAAAATCGAATCCCTGGACGGGATTTCCTTTAAGGGGTAGGTACTGTCACACCCCGCAATTTTCGATATTTTAAATTACTATTTTACCCTTTGACTTTTTGGTTCCGACTTGACTTTTGACTTTTTGACCTTTTACGGTCACATAAAAACGATTACCGCGTAGCCGGTAAAATTTTTGAAACGTTTTTTTATAATAAATCATAATTTCGATTATTATCGCTCATTTGCAAATTTATTTTTCTAACTTATTTGACTTGAAAACGAGAAGATATATTTTATTCCATGAATTTGATTTTATCAAAAACGGGACCTGCTATAAATTACGTTTGTCGTTATTGGACTCTCAAGCAAATTGATGTAAAACGACATTTCCGACAACTTTTAGTTTTGGCCCGAGGATTGAAACCAAGCAGAAAATGACTGAAATAGCCTCGCAAAATTTTGAACGCAACTCGTACCGACCCAAAAATAATTAAATTTATATTTAATTATCACTTTTTATTAAATAAAAATATTTAATAAATTATTTAATTTTTATTCAAAAGCGGTTATTTTAAAACACGAATGTTCAAATTAAAGTTTTAAATTTTACGGACAAAGCTTGCCGTGACACTCAATGGTACCAAATAAATAAATAATTCATATAGAGTTTAGTTAATTCTTTTATAAAAAATTATAAATATAAACTAAAATCATTATGATGATTTATTTATTAGAACCATTTGAGTGTCAACGGCAAGCTTTAGTCCGTTTTTAAAATGTTAAAACTTTAATTTGACCATTCGTTGTTTTAAAATAACCGCTTTTGAATTTTTAATTTAAATAAAAAAAAGTTTTTACAAACAAAAACTAATTTATTATATCTTTTTATTTAATAAAAAAACGTGATAATTAAGATATAATGTTAATTATTTTGGGTGTCGGTAACGAGGTTGCGTTTCAAAATTTTGCGAGGCTATTTCAGTCATTTTCTGCTTGGTTTCAAGTCTCGGGCAAAACTAAAAAGTTGTTCGGAATGTCGTTTTACATCAAATTGCTTTAGAGTCCGAATAACGAAAACGTAATTTACAGGTCGTTTTTGATAAAATCAATACAGGAATAAATTATATCTCTTCGTTCTTTCCAAGTCAAATAAGTTAGAAAATACATTTGCAAATGAGCGATAATAATCGAACAATTATGATTTATTATAAAAAAAACGTTTCCAAAATAATTGTTCAACGGCTACGCAAGTTAATCGTTGTTATGTGCCCGTTAAAAGGTCAAAACTTAAAAAGTCAAGTCGGAACCAAAAGTCAAAGGGTAAAATGTAATTTAAAAATATCGAAAATTGCGGGGTGAGACACGGACCTATCCCCTTTAAAAGGAATCCCGTCCAGAGGGATTCGATTTTTGTTACCTATTGTGTTGATTAGTAACATATTTAGGATTTAACAAATCCGTTTTTAAACATGGCGTTTGGAAAATTTTATTTCCAGCAAAAATATTTAATGTTTTGACACTTTCTTAATATACAAAACTTTTTGGCTGAAGTTTTGACCAGGTTATTTAAATTCATCAACATGAGAATTTCAGAAAATATCTGACCTGTTTTGTTGAGTTGATTAATGTATAAGGAAGTCTATTGATAGTGAAAACATAAAAGGAGAAAGTGTAGACGTGTGGGTATGTCTGTATAAGGGTTTAAATGTGTTAGGGCAGAGATATCTGTAAGGACCGGTGATTAATATCGAACGAGGCTAAAAGATGTAAGTATTCAACTTACTCAGGAAGTATAAGGATGAATGACTCCACACCCCACAAGCGAACGATGCGAACAAAGTATAACCGAACGAGCTCTATTGAGATCCTAATTAAATAGATCGTCGTTAGAAACAGAAATATTAATATAACGGAACGTTGTCACACATCGTTCAATAACGAAATAAGACAAAACCATATATGTTTGTGCTATAGTTTTAGCAACATAATATTGTTTTTTACCGAAACTTATTAAGTTATGAAGATGTTACGACGTTCTTACGAAAGTTACTATTTATAGAAAGTTGCCATTTTATTTTAAGAAAAGTTTTTAGTTCGGGATGTTAAACACAGCTTCCCTAATTTAATCGTTTCTATATCCTCCAAAAAACGATAACTAGTGAATGCAAACCATTTCGTTAATCCAAAACACTTAGCTTGCTAAATATCTACATAATATTATTTTATTTTGCTATAAATTAGAATGACCAACGGCACAATGACGGATCCTTTTTGGGAAAGGAAAAAAAATAAAAATAATACCTTCTGTTGTTGATCGTAAAAAAGGCTACGAATATTTAGAAAGGCGTGCGGCACTTATGTAAACTTGTTAGTAAACCGTGTAACATCGGGTACCTCAGGTCTAAAACTCGGACCAACAATATATTTTGTTAATCACTCCAGGGACTTGTCCATGATGCCACAAGATTTTTCAAACCATTCTATAAAATTCTGTTGAACGCCAACCACCAAATCCAACACAAATTACTATAATGCAAGCTATCCTCCCAGAGACCACCCCACCACGGCTGTAGCGAAATCTCACCAACCTCCTTTAGATGAACAATTTGTCTATTCGATATCAGAATTCTTTATTCAACATATTTATTCATTTTAATCATTTAAAAAAATCATAGCAACAAACATCTGGGAGTCGAGAATCAAAACAGTATAAGAAATACTCAACAACAATAACTATAACACACGGTGCTGAATGGCGGAGAGTTGAGGAACATTTTGAGACACAATATCCACAGAATAAAGGTCAAAATTAAGAGGGAGCTCGTCGGGAGAGCTCAAGTGATATAGTGATGAAATATTAGTACTCAGTCGTAGTTCGAGGAATAAATTCAAATCCATTAGCTAAAAAGCGCACCACAGTCGGTTTAACTCCACAACCGTTCGTGACTCGCACGGGTTTTGTAACGGAAAAAAAAAACAAAGTAAAAATTTTAAGAATGAGATAAGGTAGTTCAAGTGAGGTCTTAAAGTTCTGCTGAATGGTAAGACACGATCGCGTTTCTAGGTCTTTTTAACGGATTCCGGTGATTATCAGTTTCGAGTTCATACTTATGTCATATCGGTAGTGTTCCCAAATCTATAGGTCGTGTGTCGAGTTGTTCTTCTCATGAACTTTCAGTTGATTGCAGCTAGTCCTTAGGTCGATTTTCGAGTAGACGCTACATCCTCGCAGTTGATCGGATAAGCCGTCTAAACTAGAAACGGGTAACGGATTTAGCTTTTACGTTAAATTTCTCAGCTTTGTCGATGTTACATCCTGATATGGATCCCATCAGAGGGGTTTTTTTTTTTTTGTTCGAATCTGCGGGATCTCATAATTTGACGTGATTCTATCTCACTACACGGTATAAGTATATGGAAGAAACTATTTCTAGTTCTTTGGTTATAATCCACATAGAGTGATAGTCATACATTCTAGAACCTTTCACTCCGTAATTTCCGTATGACTACAGGAAGCATGACCTTTAGTCTCTCGGCTAAGGGTCTATGTTTTTTTTTAGTTTTTCTATATACCAAGGTTTGAGAAAATATGCTTAGTTATGATGCTTACGAATATAAATACACGTGACCGACGTGACTCATGAATACGCACACAAAATATTAATAAAATACAAGTACAATATAATCTCGTTAACAATGTAGGGAAAAGAAAGAAATAGAAATGAAAAGTAAGGGTAATTTAACAAAACAAAAAAAATTATAGTGACTACTCCCAGCATAGCATGGTCCTTTCTGAATTTATACATAGGTGATCAAGCTATGTATAATTTAAGAACTAACGATGAAATGCTCATTTCGTCAAATTAATATTATTATAAAAAAAATCTTATACGGTATAAACGATATAGTTTACGAGGTAGCAAAATAGTTTGTGGTAATAAAAACGGGGTTATTTATATAACGACGCAAGATATTTTGCAAGATAACGGGAAATGTTTTATGAGGCGATAACAAAAATAGTTTACAAGATAATTACGTGACGGTTTATAATGTAATGGTAACAAATGGTTTACGAGTTGACAACCCAATAATTTATAAAAGTGGCAAACATACATGGTTTATATAAAAGACACGAAATAGCTCATAAGATGTTGACGACATATTTCATGAATTGACAGCGAAATAGTTTATAAATAACAACGAAATAATTCATGAGGTGACACGGAAATAGTTTGTAAGATATCTGCAAAATAATTTATAATAGGGTAGCAAAAGGGTTTATAATTAACCCGTAAATTAGGTTTTTTTTTTTATTTTTTTTTTTTTTTATAAAATGAAACGAGTTAGTCCATTAATTGATAGTTAGATCAGATATGATGGGTACTAAGTTTAGGGGTAATTATAAAATGTTGACAAAACGGTTTATGGATATGATATCAAAATAGTTTTTAGGTGTTAAAATAAACCAACAAGCTATCAGGCAAACGGTTTGCGTGAACTGGATGTAAAATAGTCTAACGTAGACAACAATTGTTTTAAGACGACACTAAAATAGTTACATAGTTTATACATCCAGTTAGTTATTAACAGTAAGACTGTTTACATTAATAATAGTGAAAGGCGTTGTAAGACGGTATACAAGGAGTAGCGTACTTTATATTTACCTAGGGAATTTAAAGTGTAAACTGACACATGTCATGACACAAATTTGACAAATGAATTAGGAAAAGCCACACATACACGAAATGCAAAGGTAGGTACTAGTGCAAAAACTCCTTATGAAGATTTTTGTCTAAGTTATTAGGTTTCACTAGATAGGAAAAATCTGTCCTTAAACATCAACGGTATTTTGACAGGCGTTTGTTGAGCTCCAAAAAGGTTTTTAAACCTCTAAATACGGTTCACCACGGTTTCAGATTTCTAATTTTTCCAGTATGGCCTCTAAGTAGAATAACGAAACGGGTTTGGTCTATAATTCCTTACTCTCATGGCCAACACTTTGTAGTCATTACATTCACAGTGCATGGTCTAGTTGTGCAAGGCAAACTTTCAGTTTGTTGTGGAAGGGAAATTTTTGCCTACTTATGTGTCTTTGAACTTTAGTTTAGCAATGTACGCTCCTTAAGGCCTTTTGTCATTTACTTTTGTTGTTGGCATATCCTTTACTACTTGGTTTCCTAACGTTACGACTAAATTCATTATGTCGCGAACATGTGGAGCTTCTATCCTATAGCCAAACATTAAGCTTCAATGCATTAGCACTTGCGTTGGGTTCCATAACACTCGATCCTCGTGGAACTATTCCTTGTCTTGGTCGTCGGGTTATTTACCTTCAAATCCGAACGGGGAGGTCATGGGAATAAGATCAGTCGAAAATAAATGATTAGTATAGACTAAATTTCTGATGCAATACGCGGTACCCATAAAATTCCCGGTGGTGGCATGAAAATACGATCCTGCAGGCACTTAATGAGTATGGGAGAGTGTTTAAAAAATCGTCTTCGTGAGAACGGCGGAGAGAAGGGAGCCGAAGAGAAGAGAAGCAAACAATTAGGGGATCGAATAGAGTTTAAATTAGCTGATGAGTATTACGGTTAAAAGGTAAAATAAGATTATGAATCTTTTAATGAAACGAGTTTACATAGCAATTACCATCTTAAACCTCCAGTTACAAGTCCGCCCCATACAAGACTGTGGAAACTTAGTTCATACATAATCCCATGTAAAATAACGTGTATCGGGGTTTCGCGTAATACGATATTGTATAAGGTTCATGAATTTATCAGTTTGAGGACCATTGCCTCGACTATCACATGTCATAGACAAATTTTAGAGACCATTGTGTCATCCACAATGTCTAGAAACGTTTAAATATTTTATAGACAACTTCCCACTAGTAATTCGAGGAATAAACTGTAAGGCGAACGTTTAAAACCCGGGAGAAGAGATAACCGCAAAAAAAAAAAAGACAACCTCAGAGAAAGTAGATACACAGAGAAAAGATAATCGCAGAGAAAATGTAAGCGTAAGCTCATAGCAAAAATACGTATAAGGCACACATAAAAACACGTAAGGATCACTACTGGTTATAGTCCAGACCTAGATTTTCTACCTAGATATCTACCTGGTTCTTATAACCTTGGTCTATGATACCAATCTGTCACACCCCCAGACTGGGGCTGGAGGAATACCCTGTCTGAGGGCGTGACGTCCATCATAATCCCAACAAAAGGCTAAGGGGAATCCGACGCACTAATGGAGTTTTTAGAAAATCCTAGCTCGTTTGCATGGTTTTAAAAATAAATAAGTTTTACTTGATTTCAAGAAATTCAACATTTGCGGATGCTTAAGTACAATGTAGGCGAAGCACTAATTAGAGTTTTTAAAAGGACAACGAGTATGATATTATGATTAAGTTTGAAAGAGTTATTTTTCTATTGCACGTAGGACTCCCACATAGACAATCAAGAAGTCCAAAGAAAGCACTGAGAAAAACATGCTAAACGGTCAATACTTAAGTTGAGTGAATCATAGGTATAGGTAAAACACTTTCCTGAGGACCCAAAAACGTTTCGTTTCCAGAAATATAACTGCAACATACAAAACCGCATGCGGACTATTTATAACGGATACAATAACGCATGCAAGTGTTATCCTGTTGCGCTACGCTCATGACACTAAGGCTATTAGTTACCAGGGCAAGCTTCTTCCTGTTGCTAGTATTCCTGCCCTAACCTGGTTGTCCCAAAACCAACGACCACCATAGTGTACAATCGAACAGACATAGTATCCGTGTGTTCATCGACGCAAAAGAAACAAGTAAGTGCCATGCTTACCCGGATGGGTAATTCGTCCCAATCAGATCTATTTATTTCACTGCGCTTTCCTCAAACCGGTTCTCGGTCGAGAACCACTAAATAGTTCATGATAAGTTGGGCCGTTATAAGTATGACGTAAAGTAGTAATAAAAGTAGTAGGTTTGTACTAAGCAATTTTAGGCAACAAGTGGGGGTAAATAGGAGGATGGTTAACTTGAAAACACTTGTGTCCAATGAAGAAAATAAACCATTTTTATTCATAAACAACTTTAAGTACTTAATTCCATAAGTAGAAAGCGTGTGATATTCAATCAAGTAACCAGGTTTGATAATTTGTGTGTAAACGAGATTTGAAGATTACGGTAACGTAAACGAGTTTCTAAACGAGCATGTTTCTCACCCCAAAGGATACTAAACATTCTATCAATAACAAGGTAAAGATGTGGGGCTTCTGAACTCACCTTGATGTTGCAGAGAACATACTAGCAGGAAATATGCAAATAATAAGCACAGCATAAACGGAGAACAAATGGCTCGACCAGAAGATGCAGCTTTTCCAACCAAACCATCAAAACTTATCGGCTCCTTAAACCCAATTAGTTGGGTTGTTGAATTAGGGTTTTCGCTGGAATGAGCACGTCAACGCGCACACGTTGATAAGGGATTTGGATTTCAAGTTGGATGAGTTTGTGGTTTTGGGTTAAATAAAAAATAAATCGAACAAAACACACGCACGTACTCATATATTCCGTATATAAAATTAATATGATAAAATGAATAATTATATAATTCATATGGTGAGATAATAGTAAAGACAAACATTCAAAAGGAAAAGTCGTAGTATATAATACTTTACAAGTATTATAGAGAAACTGATTAAAAAAAAAAAAATTTAAATGTAATAATATCATTCGCGCCGGGGGGGGTTTTTTTTCCATAATGTCACCATTTAAGTTAATTAAAAAGTTTTCTTGCGTCATTATGTAAAAGTAAATACACGTTTTAAAGTTACGAATTGAATAAAAGACGTTTTTAAAGTTTTTACAAAACTTATTATTTTATTTATTAGAATTATAAAATAATGTTATATATATTAGTGTTTCGTTGCGCGTTTTAACTAAACTAGTTGTTTTGTTTGTAAAAAAAAAAATAAAAAAAATTTTTGTTAAAAAAGTATATTTTCGTTCACATTTCCCGGGTTTATTGTATAATTATAACATAAAAATCTTCTAAGACTATGCTTTAATCCTCTTTATCGAGGTTTCCCAAAATAATAAAAGTGTTAAACGAATAATACTAAGTATATAAATTTTTATAAATTTCGGCATGACCTAGTCGTTTATGAGACGTTTCCATTTTTACCATAAACAACCAAGTTTTTCCTACTTTTAATCAATCTATTGTTGCAATATAATCGCGGGTATAATTTTTTTATTTTCCATATCTGTAATTTAATCCGAGATTTCCAATAGTAAATAACATCATCTAAAACCCAAAAACACCCTCTATGTTTGTTTTAAACTGATCTCCAAACGCCTCTTTGGGCCGTTAGCCACAAAACCAACGCCCTCTCAAGCAGAAAATCACAAATCCAAACGCCCATTTAGGGCCATTTAAAACGCGAACGGAGAAACAAACACCCCATAAACTTTACCAAATACAAACAAACAAAACTAAAACCAAACTCGTTATTAGTTTTTATAAAGAATATCTAACCAAACCAAAAAGACACTATAAAAAAAGAAGTGATGTGTGGAGGGATGGGGGGGGGAGTGGCGGCTGAGGCCGAGGCTGAGGCTATGGTGGTTTTTTTTTTTTCCGGGTTGGTGCGCCGGGGCCCAAGCGAGGTGGTGGGTGAAGGATGGTTGACCGAAAGTTGGGTGGCGTGGTGGTTTAGCGAAGGAGGGTGGTGAAGAGTTAGTGGTGACTGGGTGGATTTGAAGGTGGTGGAGTTGGAGTGTCGGCGTGGGGGTGGCTGCGGTTGTGGAGTAGGTGGAGTGAGGAGTCGATGGTGGTGGGGTCGGGCGAAGATTACTGATGGCGTGTGGCGGAGAGGGCTGTGGTGGTTTTGGCGGCTGTGGCCGGCGATTGGCCGGAGTAAAGGGGAGGGCGGAACGGTTTTTGGAGGCGCGTGATGGCGAGTGGGGTTATTAGGGATCGGGTACTGGGTCATAGGATAACTTTGGTTTCTAGGCCCGGAACCGCTCGCGCGAAACTTTTTCGGCGGCCGGCAGCATGGTTGGGCCGTGGCGGCGACCGGCGGGAAGGTTGGGCCGGAATATTTTTAGGGGAAGATGGAGGATGTGAGGAGAGAGTAGGTCTATAAGTGGTGTGTGATTTTTTATTTTTGTATAAATGAAATTAAAATGATTTAAAATTTGTATTTTATATAAACGTTATAAAAATTAAAGTGGTAGGGTTTATAATAGATTAGGGTTAAAACTGAAAATATTACCACAGGGACTAAATGTGTAATTGTTGAGAAACTTTTATAAAATAATGGTTCGGAACTCGTTTGAGTGACTTATCGGACGATTCAAAATACGAAACTTGCGCCATTGTTTTCCAAATTATTTTTCTGATAAAAATGAGTATTTACTTGATTATATTTTATAAATGTTTTTATAAAATATAACTAAAATCATTATGATTATTTATTTATTTGGTACCATTGAGTGTCACGGGCAAGCTTTGTCCGTAAAATTTAAAACTTTAATTTGAACATTCGTGTTTTAAAATAACCGCTTTTGAATAAAAATTAAATAATTTATTAAATATTTTTATTTAATAAAAAGTGATAATTAAATATAAATTTAATTAATTTTTGTGGTCCGGTCACGAGTTGCGTTCAATTTTTCGCGAGGTCTATTCAGTATTTTCTGCTTGGTTTCAAGTCTCCGGGCAAAACAAAAAAAGTTGTTTGGCATGTCATTTACGTCAAATTGCTTTTAGAGTCCGAATTCGGAAAACGTAATTTAGCGGAGTCGTTTTGATAAATAATTCGGAATAAATTATCTTCTCGTTTTCAAGTCAATATAAGTTCGAAAAATATAAATTTGCAAATGAGCGATTAAATAATCGATATTATGATTTATTATAAAAAAACGTTTTCAAAAATTTTACCGGGCTACGCGGTTATCGTTTTTATGGGACCGTTTAAAAGGTCAAAATTCAAAAGTCAAGTCGGAACCAAAAAGTAAAAAAGGGTTAAAATAGTAATTTAAAAATATCGAAAAATGCGCGGTGTGCCACCAGAACAAATGAAACCATAGAAAAAAAAATCAAATACCAAAGACGGTAATTCTTTGTACCAATTATCGACTTTAATCGATACGAAACAAATCAAATAATGTTTTTATAAAATCAATTTAAAAATAGCGAGTTATTTAGTATTAAAAAAATCATTTTAAGGAATAAATAATATTGCTTTAAATGTAAATATTTATAAAATTCATTCTGGTTTGTAATAAAAAACTCTAGAGATGTTATTAATGGTGTAGCGTACCTTTACACTATGAATCACTTTAAAACCTGCTTTTTTATAATAAAATAAAAAACTATTTACAAAGATCATTTTATATACAATTTTCTATAAACACCAACACAATACTTCCAAAGGTTTTTTATAATTAGACATCAATTATAAAATATATCAATTATAAAATATGTTACTTAACAAAGGATACATAATACCAAAAAGGGATGTAAAAACACGTACAGACTCTAAAACAATTTCTATTGTCTGAAAAATGAAGAAATACCCAGGAACACTATACTCAAAATAGAATCAAGAACGAACTAGTACAAGGAAAATCATTGCAAGGACGTATACGTACCCAAAAGAAAATGTACCGTCTTCTCCAAAAATAACGATCGACAACGCAAATCCTAAAAAGCATTGATACAAACACTGTCGCTAATGGGTTATTAAAAACCTAGGGTTCTACCATCAAGTGAGTAATGATACACACTTAATATGTTAGGAATAATTAGTGCTTTAAAAGAAAACGTTTGATACTTCATACGAGTGGAAGTCAATATGCAACGAAAAGACCTAATGAAACGCGTCTATTTCCGAAAGAGTAGATTCCGAACAAACCAATATACATCAAGACATCGATAGGGAAAAATCGGGTATCCATACTAAAAGTACGTATGAAGGGGTTGCTTGCTAATCTTAGACTAGGGAAATCCGAACAAAATAACCAAGCAAACGAGCAACCTCTTATAAAAAGCAATACTAGGTTATTCCGCCTTACTAATAGTAAGAGAACCTTACTATCTATCAACTAATTAACACATCTCCAAAATTAGGGTTCGAGGCATAATTCTTTACCCTACCACCATCCTTATCATGGATACAACATTCAATAAAATCACATATTAATACCATCTTAGAAACACACACAAATAAATGCAATCATAGTCACAAGTCTACGTGTGTGATGCTGTATAATTATGTTGGCCACCATAATTATCAGTACTCCTTTTCACAGTGTACTTATTCCAAGTTAACACCCATTTTCAAAACTATTCACATATAAGCACATAACCCTCATTGCCACATCTTAAAACCACTCCAAACCTGTAAATATTAAAATCTGTTCCATAAATATCTACTTACTATATCAAATTGAAATCGAACGACATAAACGGGTGAAAGTTCCACAACGACTTCCAAAAATATGAAATATGCTAATGAATAATCAATAACAACATGACGAGGTAAAGGACGGGATAAACTTATGCTGGGCCTCGCTTGGGTTTGACTTTGCCTCCCCAAGAATCACCCGACTCCGGGGTAGCCCTATTTACAAGCATCTTGTCAGCGATAAACTTCCTATCTCCTGTCGTTCAAAAGAGGCTCCTTATAACCGATTAGGTCAGTGGGAAAACGGTTCCCAAACGAGACTTCTTAGGGTGGGAAATAAACTTGCTATATTACTTAAGAATGTAATAATATCATATCTATATGGAGGCAAATAACTAAATGACACTTAGTAAAATACGAGATATATAAGCTAGCAAAAATAGTGGAGGAGGCATAACAATATATAGCATTCAACATTAACCCCTAAATGCATCTACAATTGAAGGACCCCTAGGTTATAGTCTAGGCTCAACCACCTACTTTCTCTATAAGAACCAAGGCTCTGGAATACCCATTTGTCACACCCGCCAGGCGGAGGAAACACAAGGTCCCATAACATCAGGGATATCTTCATAACCCCAAATAGTGTCAACAATATGTGAATCACCAAATGCATAAACTAAATATAAAAAGACATAATGTGTCAGATAATACCGAAAAACAAAAAGAAATGCACGGCGTCTTGCATTTAATGACAAAGGGTCTCATCAATACAAAGACATAACATGACTTACGAACTAAAAAATCAAATAGATTCAAAAGAATCCTTGCCTCAAACACGAACAAAACTCAGGAAGAGCAATAACTCAAATGCATTCCTAACTGGTCTTTCTAGACTCTTCTTTTAGCCTTAAGATCTCATGATTACTCACCTGTAAAATGAGCTTTTATTAAAAAGTCAAACATTGGTTGGCTGAGAGTCATAGATGTTTAGGGCTATTGTTTTTTTTTTTTTTTTTTTTTTTAAGACACATAACAAAATCTTTCAAAATTGCTGCGATGTACTAAAACAATCCATAACAACCACGTCGTCCGAAATGTTACACGTTATACATCACTAACACTCTAAAGGGACATGGGTTTAGTCTCACTATCCTTCGATCAAAACACAAGTCACGAAGGTAGTATTTCAACTTTAGTTGGATTTGAAAGTTGATTAGTAAAACACCCTCTCCAACCGAATTTCACATACCCTCAAAACAACTCAATTAAATCATAAAGGCCATGGAGCGTACCACATTAAACGACTCCAATGATCATAAAAGCATGGAGCGTACCACAAATAAACGACTCAAATTGATAAAAGACTGCATGGTGGATAACACTCTAACGGACTCCATTGTTCACAAGCCATGAAGCGGATCACATCCTACATCAATACCATATACACAATAATCACAACAACTAAAACATTTAAACTCATATCATCATTTCCACCCAAGAAAACATAAGAAAAAGGGGCTATGAAACTCACCTGATGCTTAAGCAATTCCAAACTCCTTTGCACAAAACTAAACAATCAAAACAACACGTGTTACACGCGACTAAGCCAAAAGCTTACGCCCATGAAAAAATCATATGATGGATGTCTAAGGTGTTTAATTACCCTCATGGGGCTCACCGGACACCAGGCTCTAACTTAACATACTTACTCACACTGTCACTAAAACTACTTACAATTAACTCTCACGAATTGCTAGAATTTTTTAGTGTCTCCCTTAGTACCCAAAAACTCCTTACTTAATGACGTTCATAAATTATACAAAACTAACTATGTAATATATGAGTATATTAACTACCTTGTGATTCCCAAGTAATACTTACATGTGTAACTAACTCAAATAAAATCAAACTTCCAAACTGCCCTAATTCGGATCTAATTGCACACCAAAATATATCACTCTAATTACCATACTTAGACATACTTTCAGAGGCTAATTTTTACGGAATTATCCCTAGACATATGGAAATTAACTATTGTAGAAGGGATAATCTTAATTCAACTTTTATGTATAGGTTTTACCCTCACAAACATGACCTAAATCTGACCCGTATTTACTATTCTGACAATGTTTAGTGTAACCAACATTTGAATGACTTCCCGACCTTAAAAACTTTTGAGGCCAGATTTTATGGAAACCTAGATCCCTCCCCCTGAGCTAAAACTAGGCCCCAAAGAATCTTTTATCAATTCATTGCTTTTTATTCAAAACTAGATATCATCAAAACAACACAACTTTAAATTATGCCAAACCCTAATTCAAGTTTCAACGCAAAATTAAACCATAACCAATATACACCAGAAGCTTCAATTAAAACTTAATCGCTTTATAACATGTTTATTATATCATTAATTAAAGATGTTATGAAACCCTAATTATCCATCATAATAATTATTACATGATTTAATGATAACTAATTAACAAAAACTTAATTGAAACATACCTAAACCTTGATTCTTGAACAAATACTACAAATCACCTGCTTAGATCTTGATACAAAAAAAATCTTTTTTTCTCTGCCTTGAGTTCGATAGGGTTTAAAAAAATATGGGGGTGGGTTATGGTTGTTATTTATATGAGGGAAAAGATAACTAGATACATGGACCAAATTAGAATCCTAATTATACTAAAATTAGTTTTTTTCCCTTAATTAGAGTCCTACTAGGATTGGGCATTATTCTTTTTTGTTTCATTTTTTTTCTTTCTAAAATTTGTATTTACTATTCATGTATAAAAAAAACATTTTTTTAATCTTTTATTAGTTAATTAATTACCTTCCATTACCTTAAGTTTCTATTTAAAACCTCAGCTATTTGGTAAATCATTTTGGCTTAATTTTTTTTTTTTTTTTTTTTTTTTTTTTTTTTTTCAAAATACTTTCTAAAAATAAATTTTCATTTCCAAAATTTCTTTCTATTATGGAATGTTTACTACCATCTTCATATTTCAACCACTTTATTCTTTCCCATATCACACACTTCTATAAAACGCTTAATCCTTAAAACCAAGGATTGACGTAGCAATGCATGCACACGTCTTTCATATCCATTATCACCACACGTGAACAAATTGAATACTTAACACCAAACTCAAACACACTCAAAATGAGATGCCCATACACCTCAAAAAAGATATCAAGCACATAATTTAACTACTTAGCTAGCATAAATTCACATAGCACACACTACCACACATAAAATGAACTCCTTAAGCATTTCTTAACTGTTTAAACTCAACTGCTCAAATCATGGTTGTACAGGAGGAGGAAAATAAACATGATAGAGGCTTCAAGAACTAAGTTAGTTGACTCTAAGTTTCCACCATCTTTTGGGCTGAGCAGTTAATTCTGCTTAGCTAAGTGCTAATTTGGGTCTTAGTCATTTAAGCCTCATAACAAGAACCTTATGACTTATTCGTGGAAGAACCCCTATTAATAGACTTCAATGAAACCTTTTGGGTGTCCTGTTACCATCTTAATACCAGGGGATCATTAGGCAAGTTTGTGATGGGGAAAGGAAAAGGTGATGAGGGATTTTTTGTTGGGTACTCTATGGTTAGCAAGGCTATGAGAGTATTTAACAAGAGGACCAGGATAGTTGAAGAGAACTTAAACATTATATTCCTTGAAAATACACCTAATGTGACAGGAAATGGACCAGACTGGCTTTTTGATGTTGATTCTTTGACAATATCGATGAACTATGTGCTAGTTGTTGTAGGAAATCAACCTAATGGTATTGCATGAACTAGAGATAACATTGTTAAAGGTCAAGCTGAGAAGAAGACAAAACCTAAACAAGAATACATCCTAATACCTTTCTGCACAACTGATCCATTAATCTCTCAAGGTCTTAAGGATAGTGAAGAAGATTCTGGAATGAATCCTACAGAAGTAGATGTAAATGGAGCATCAGATAAAGATGGGGAGGATGATCAAGCCACAAAAAGTGAGTTGAAAGGACTACATCAACAAGAAAAAGTAGTATGTACTCTAACAGCACGCTAATAGTTATAATATGTTAGTTACACCTGTTAGTACTGCTGGACCATCTTTTACTAATGATGCTCCATCATCACCAGTTAATGCTGCTAGAACTTTTGAGGAACATCTATTTGAAAAATTTTCTCCTTTCAAAAATGCATTTACTCTTCCAGATGTTCCAAACATGTTTTTAATTGATGATACTGGTTTTTTTTGTAATGCTTATGATGATGAAGATGTGGGTGCAGAAGCTGACCTAAACAACTTGGAAACAACCATGAATGTCAGTCCTATTCCCACAACTAAAATCTGACAGGATCGTCCTAAAGGCACCAGATCATTGGGACTTAATTTAGCTATTAAAACCAATGAGACTGACCCAAACAGCTATTTGATGAACATTGAACTGGATAGTTATTTATTTTACTATTAATAAGTAGACGGATAAACAAATCACAAAGCTTATTCCAACAAAAAAAATTGCTTTATTTGCCTGTTTTTCTCACTCAAAATGAACCCAAGAACGTGATTCATAGCTCTGAAAGATCCACGCACTAGGATAGAAGCATGCAAGTGGAGCTTCTACAATTTCAACTTCAGAAGGTTTTGGACACTGGTTAATCTACTTAATGGCAAGTGGGCCATTGGAACCAAATGGGTCTTTAAAAACAATAAAGATAAGATAGGAATTATCATTAGAAACAAGGCAAGACTGGTTGCACAAGGTTACACGCAAGAAGAAGGCATTGATTATGATGAGGTTTTTGATCTTTTTGCTAGGATAAAAGCAATCAGGTTATTTTTGGCCTATGCATCATTTATGGAGTTCAGTGTGTACCAGATGTATATAAAGAGTTCCTTCTTATATGGTATATTAAGGGGATGGCGTATTTTATGGGGTTTGACAACATTCTGTTTTTCGATAGGATCCACAGTTACCTGACAAAGTGCTATATGGTAGAAAAAGCTTTATATGGTCTACATCAAGCTCCTAGAGCCTGGTACGAGACCTTGTCTACCTACTTAATTGAAAATGGATTTAGAAGAGGCACTATAGATAAGACTTTTTTCATCAAGAAGAACAAAGGTGATATCTTATTAGTATAGGTGTATGTTGATAATATCATCTTTGGGTCCACAAAGAAGTCTTTTTGTGATGAGTTTAAAGGTTTGATGCACAAAAGATTCTAGATGAGTTCTATGGGGGAACTCACTTTCTTCTTAGGATTGTAAGTACAACAGAAGGAGAATGGAATCTTCATTAGCCAAGACAAATATGTGGCTGAAATATTGAAGAAGTTTGATTTTGCTACTTTGAAGATAGCAAGCACTCCTATGAAACCTAACAAGGCATTGGTCAAGGATGAAGAAGCTGATAGTGTGGATGTTCATTTATACAGATCAATGATTGGATCATTGATGTACCTAACAGCTTCTAGACCAGACATAACTTTTGCTGTTTGTGCTTGTGCAAGGTTCCAAGTTACACCTAAAACCTCACATCTTCATGCTGTGAAGAGGATCTTTAGATACTTGAAAGGTCAACCTAAATTGGGCCTTTAGTATCCTAGAGATTCACCATTTGACTTGGAAGCCTTTTCAGATAGTGACTATGCTGGTGTTAGTCTTGACAGGAAATCCACAACAGGAGGTTGTTAATTTCTTGGCAAGAGATTAATTTCATGGCAATGTAAAAAGCAAACAATAGTTGCAAACTCCACTACTAAAGCAGAATATGTTGCTGCTGCAAATTGCTGTGGACAGGTGTTATGGATTCAAAATCAAATGCTTGATTATGGATTCAACTTCATGAACACCAAGATTTACATTGATAATGAAAGCACCATTTGTATTGTGAAGAATCCAGTGTTTTACTCTAAAACCAAGGCACTCGAGATTTAGGCACCATTTTATTAGGGATTCTTCTGAGAAGAGACTTAATTCAGGTGCGTAAGGTCATACATCCATAATGTAGTGGACTTTTCTTGACAAAGGGATTTGATGTTAGCAGGTTTCCAACTATTTAATCGCTAGAATTTGACTTTTAAATTTGTAGTTGTATGGTTTCAGGGGAGGTTAATGGTGTATAAGTGCAGTGGATTACTTAATACTGTTGGCTTTAGCTTTCACTACTTGAAGAAACTTTGTAAGCTGTACCAAAACTGTTTTATACTGCTAGTATTGGTTAGTGTTGCTAACAGGTGTTTTAAAGATGGTTTTGATGGATGTATTTCGGTTAAAGATGCTCCTTGGACCGGTATTAAGGGTTAACACATTGGTAAGAAGTTAGTTATGTGCTCAGGGCGTACTTTATGCTGCTGGGGTTAAAAGTATGTACTGTCTAAGAAGCATTAGAGTTAGTGTGCCAGGCAAAAACTAAGTGACTGTGGGTTACCGTTAGAGGATAGTACAGCTAGGGGTCTAATATGTAAATTTAATAGTTTTATTATCAATAGGTTTTTCCTGAACTTATAAAACATTCTCAATTCACACAATTAAACTCACCTAAATTTCATTCATACGCTCTCTAAATTTTACAACTTAATCAATTTTCTTGCCGACCCAATGAATCATCAACAATGGCTGATCTTGCATACGTCAAACAACATAACATGGTTTCTTATCTGAGAAAACGGCTCGGGAGGAATGCTGACTTTTCATAGATATTGGACCTTCCTTGGACATCTAGTTCGTTCCAATTTTGCTCTCACTATAAGTCCAACTATCTATGCTTCATGCATTGAACAGTTTTGGAACACTGCTTGTCTTAAAACAATCAATTCAGAGAAGAAAATACATGCCAATGTTGATGGCAAGGCTATGGTAGTATCAGAATCATCAGTAAGGAGAGATCTTTACTTAAATGATGAGGATGGTACTGCTTGCCTAACAACTAATGAAATTTTTGAAAAACCTTGCACTGATGGTATATGAACCAACTTCTGATAAATTAACTTTCTACAAAGGTTTATTTTCTCCTCAGTGGAAGTACCTCATACATACCATCCTTCATTGCTTAAGTTCAAAATCTACTTCATGGGATCTGTTTTCTATAAATTTGGCTTCTGCAATTATTTGTTTAGCAAAGGGTAAAAGCTTTACTTTTTCTAAATTGATTTTTGATGTGGTATGTCGCTTAGGAAACTGTAGGATCCATCCTCTGTGAACGCCCTGTCTCACGCCCCCGCAATGTATCCAAGGTTTTTTGCAATGTTTTTGAATATTCAACTTACCAAATTTGGTAATACCTTTTAATGATATTTATGAAATACACCTAAACTTACTAACAACGTTTTTTACCAATTTTGAGGAAATAGGAAAAGGATTTTCAAAGCGTGTAACACCATTGTTTCAATAATTGTTGGTTCCTTCAGTTAAGTAGTGAGTAAAGGTTCAGAGCAACCCCCTGAACCCTAACCCACACCTTCTACTGCTCCTCTAGAGTTCTATCTCAAGTTACTACACTAACTGTGCAAACAGTATAAAGGGTGTTGGGGCTAACAATGTTAAGTGTGTATTGGGCTTATATTATTGGTTTTGGGCTAGTTTGGTTTAAACGAATTCATGGGCTTTGATAGGTCACATGAATCTTGAATCAATCATATCAACATGCAAGATTAGAGAGAATGAGTGCAAGTGAAGGGAAAAATTCAAATATTATTATGGAGGGAAAATTAAGAGTTGGTTACAAGAGCATCACCCTCTAATGAAGATTAGAGGGCTATTTATAGGCAATGGGGGGGAGGCTTCTCTTCCTTATTTTCTAACTTGTCAATACTAGTCCTTAGACTTTGGTTATTATGCTATTTCTTACTTAAAGCATAATAAACCTTATTACAAGCTATTTTAAACTAAACAAAATAAAGTCTAATAACAAAATATAATAAAACCACATAATCGACACTTTTCCATAAACCTAACAATCTCCCCCTAAGGGTCGATTATTCTGGGCATTCCCTTCTTGATCCTAGTGGTCTTCCGTTCACATACATATCCCAACATCTCATCTAATCTCGATGCTTTAACCGTTCTTCAATTTCTTCCTCAAACAGTTGTAGGTATTCAGCATCTTCTTTACCAAGACTTGGAGTCACATAACAATGCTTCACATCATTATTATAGCTTTCAACCTTTACAAGGCTCTTTTCAATGTAGCATCACAGAACTTATGAATCTCTTAATGTCTCATCAATCTCTTTTCTTTCTTGATGTTCTTGTATATAATGCCATATATTGGTTCAGAGACAATGGAGAACATCTTAT